>AP028450.1:12071396-12274382 GCA_036509395.1 Antheraea yamamai
TGACGTGTCGTGCTCATATCTTTTTAATATTTATATTTTTCTTCAATACAATGGAGTGTGAAAAAGTTTTAATACAAGTTAAAAATAGTTATGATATCATTCAGTGTTTCATTTATCATTATTTATTTTATGAATATATTTTATCGTTTAATTTACGATTTAACTCATCAACTTGATATTTTATAATGTAAACTCTACTGACTGTATAGTAAACGTCTACAAAACAGGGAAAGGAACTTCTTTAGAAACTGGGGGTCCATAGACCTCTAAAGCTTTTTTTCACATTATCGCCAATATAGTCTTTATTTTTTATTGAACTCAGTAGATGATGCTACGAACGGGTTGTAGGCTTATTTTAAATGATTTCTCACATACCATCTGGGTATATGTTTGAGTGAGTCCCTTGATAGTTTGGATTCACAATTGGAAACCGTAGGTGTGGCTGCAATAAGGTTTTAAATTTTTCACGTTTAAAAATACAATTGACACCGGTGATAACCGATTTGGTGCAGACGAAGTTGCACGGGTCAGCTAGTAAGTAATATTTTTGTTGAAATTCATCAGCATTTCTTACCCTTATCCCATCTAAGTAGGGTCAGAACAACATGTTTTCCTCTTCCACTCTCCGCTGTCAGATGTCATCTCAGTATTCAGACCTTTTATACAGATATAATTTGTCACGCAATCCATCCATACCTTTTTCGGTCGTCCTATACCCCTATATCCATCCACTTTCATACTTAAAACTCTTCTACTTACATGGATTTCATCTCTCTTGGAATGGATATCCACTAAGCTATCGCCTTCGAAATAATTTACAATTATCATATTATATTTTTTTATTTAGTTAAAATAACTTTGTTTTGTTTTTGGACCGAATTTCACGCTATAGTAGCGGCACGCTATGATGACCATTTTAACGTTTATCCTCATATAAATTTATAACTACGTTTGAAGGAGCGAATTGCAGTTCTTTATTGTCAGTGACGTGCAGTTAGTTCTAAAACTTATAATTTTAGGAAACAAAATTATTTAGTGAATTATACAAATACAGTAAATTATATATGGGTCATTCCATGTCAAATCGACAAATTTTTTACCTGACCCCCTTTGATTTCGCTGAAAATTTTCTATCTTTTTCTACCCCCCGAAAGTTATTTTTCAGAATTTTTTCAAATTTTTTTTCCCGACTCAAAAAAAGTTATGAATTTTTGAAAAAAACCGCTCTTTTATTTTTAAATTGCCAGAACTTTTTCAAAAATTTGACCGTTTGGGAACTTTTTTTTTTCAAAATTTTTGTTTTTAAATGTAGTTTTCGAAAAAAAATATGAAAAAATTTTCAGAGTCCCAGATATATGAAATATTTTAGTTTTTTTGAAAAAACCGTAATTTTCTCAAAGTCCGACCGTTTTTTTTTTTTTTTTGCTCTAAAAATACTCCAACTAATTCTGCAATGATCCCCGTTAATCAAAAGATGTGACGACAGTCGCTTCTAATTTTTTTTCTTGATTATAAAAAAACTTTTGTTGAATTTTTGCTGATTTTATATAACTTTGTTATGAAATTTTTTTTATTTCCTCGTGAAACCTCAAAAGTTGAAAAATAAAATTTTATTGGAGAATTTCAAGTGATTATCGTCCAAGAAATTGTTATTTAAAAAAAAAAAAAAATTTTTTTCTCTCATTGACGTTATTTTTTTACTCTTATGGACGTTTTTTTTTGGTACTGAAATATGACAACTTCAAAAATACAATGGGTTTAAAAGTTACCTCCAGTTGATACAATGTGATAATTTAAGAGCTATCGATTGTCGGTAAAAAAGATATCATCTACATTTCATTTAAATAATATGGAATGTAGATGATATCATTTGAGGTTTCACGAGGAAATAAAAAAAATTTCATAACAAAGTTATATAAAATCAGCAAAAATTCAACAAAAGTTTTTTTATAATCAAGAAAAAAAAAATTAGAAGCGACTGTCATCACATCTTTTGATTAACGGGGATCATTGCAGAATTAGTTGAAGTATTTTTAGAGCAAAAAAAAAAAAAAAAACGGTCGGACTTTGAGAAAATTACGGTTTTTTCAAAAAAACTAAAATATTTCATATATCTGGGACTCTGAAAATTTTTTCATATTTTTTTTCGAAAACTACATTTAAAAACAAAAATTTTGAAAAAAAAAAGTTCCCAAACGGTCAATTTTTGAAAAAGTTCTGGCAATTTAAAAATAAAAGAGCAGTTTTTTTCAAAAATTCATAACTTTTTTTGAGTCGGGAAAAAAAATTTGAAAAAATTCTGAAAAATAACTTTCGGGGGGTAGAAAAAGATAGAAAATTTTCAGCGAAATCAAAGGGGGTCAGGTAAAAAATTTGTCGATTTGACATGGAATGACCCATATATATACCTACTATGTGCTGTGTATGTATATATGTACTATAACTATCTCCTACTATATGTAACTATACATATAATATGATCCCGCGAATAAACTACTTATTTACTAACAAAAAACAGCGCCGTTTGACGGAGTCGTAGAGTACCTACTCGTTGACAACACCACTTTGCATTTATACCTTTCAAAATTCGAAATTGTATATATATATCATGCTGAGCCCGCGACTTTGTCCGCGTCAAAACCTTATGTAAGAAAATAGCGATTAATACAGTCATCTGAATGTATTAAGTCCATTTACTTGTCTACTTTTCTCTCGTACTTAATGTCGCGATAACGGCTTAAAATTACAATACCTTTTGATAAAGTGATTTTAATAAAACAAAGACTAAATCTTACTCGATGACATATATGCTTTATGATTTTGAGGGTTCTATCGGGAGTGATGCGTGTCCAAACGAACCTACAGACAGACATTTCTAAAAATTATTAAAATATATTTTATTACTTATTAGCCGAGCCGGGCAGATGTTGTCCCGCCCTGATAATAAAAAAAAACCTTAACAAATTATATACATAAACCTTCCTCATGAATCACTTTGTCTACTGGGGAAAACCGCATGAAAATCCGTTTAGTAGTTTTTGTGTTTATCGCGAACATTTTGGTTATTGTGCATAAGAGAAATGGATGGCAAATAATACCACGGATAATGGATTCTGACTTGCCACAAAAACTCCCTGGAAACCTAGAAACTTGTAACAAGACGGCTTCTACTTTGTTAGTTCATTGAAATGATCGCAAGACACTTGTAATACCATTACCTACTCGACAATGGCAGTAATAATCTACTAGAAGATTATTGCCAGAAGGTTGCCAAAGATAAAATAAAATAAATTTCAGTAAAATAAAAATACATTTATTTTCACATTTTTTTTCTTATTATTTTCTTTACAACATCCATAATTATATTTATTTTATAGCCAAAGCCTTGGGTCTTCCATCTCTGGTCAGCTTTAAGTGTATCAACTTCACGTGGGTCGCCAGAACACTCGCTTGGCTGAACTGGGCTGGGCATTTGGTGCACTGATATGGTCTTTCACCAGTATGGGTTCTTATATGGGCCTTTAGAATGTGGTTACGCTGTGAATAAACCATAAAGACCCTGTAAAACCAGGCATAGCGACTCGATCCTATTGCTTTTCGTTATCAAGTAATGTATACTAGGGATGGCGATCTGAAATCGTTTAATCGACATAAAAGACATAGAAAAATTGATTATTTTAATTCATATTAAACATTGAATCGATTCAGTGAATTGATCTCTGACATTGGAAAATCTTGATTCGTTTTTTTCCGTATAGACAAAAATATAACCATAGACAATTTTTTTAAAAGGGCACATCAAAAAGGAATTAAGAGTTGAATTAAAAAAAAAACGAAAAAGTCTTCAAAACAAAAAAAAATAAAAGATCGATTTTTGAATAATCGATAAACTAGACCTCGATTTTTTCATGAATCGACTCCACAGACCAAAACTCCAATCGATTTAAAATCGTTTTTTTTTTGCGAATAATCGCATCCTAATGTATATTAGGATATTATGCTAGTGTATCCTATATAGAATACACGTGTGCGTACTTAACTCCACTTCGTGTTTATTACTCGTGATGAAGTCTTTATTTATATGTTTTTTTTTTATATCTGGTTGCGCCGCTTTATGTATATTTGAAAATTCCCGCATTATGGATTAAATCGCGCCACTTTGAAGCCCGACCAATTAATTCCTTCCTACCCTTGTCTCCCTCTTCGTAGCTTATCGCAATAGTTGAATATCAAATATAGCACCCCCGCATATACAGTCCACTTAAATTCAGCATAGAAACCCCCGCACTCGCACGCCTACGGTGACGTCGACAATCGCGGCGTCACCAATATCTATACTTCATATGGCGCGTTTTGGAAAAAAGACAGTGAATTTATACGATGCGCGCGCACACCGACACCATGAAGTTGGTTGGGTAATTAATTGCCTGTCAAATTTTCGTATGTACTGATAATTCAATGTAACGGTTCAAATGTATATATACCTATAACTCATGTTCTATATCAGTGGAGATATAATAATGTATTCATACATAAATATAGATATGCATTTGTCTGTGATTTTAAATTATATATGGTGGTGGAAAATCTGTTTTTTTATTGTAAACTTTTGTGTGTGTCTGTTGTGTGTAACTGTCGATATGTATTCTCTTTATTTGGTTACGTTATAAATTATTATTTGATAAATAGTTTATTCTACTTCTTTTTGGTATCTTACTTGATTCTGTACACACACAAAAAATGAATGAATGAATACTTTAATGCACTTTTTAATTTGTACACTGGCGAGCTTAATGCCATAAGGCATTTTCTTCCAGCTAACCAGCGGTTATGTATCACTATTGAAAGTTATCGTAAATAGTGTAAATATAAAAGTAATGAGGATATATACCATGTGAAAGGTTAGACACTCGCAATATTCTAGAATATGACACTTCATGATCGCATTTAACATATAAAATAATAATATCAAAACAAATACTAATAGACAACAAAGAGAACCTTAGTTAAAGTTTGTTCTAAGAGTTTCAAAAGTATAACAATTACAAAAGTAAGTTATATAATAACTTAAATAAACCTAGGTTGAATGACCGGTGATAAAAACTGCGAGCGGCGACCCGGAGTTAATAAATTTCGATAATAAAACGGACAATAAACCATTTTGTTTGTTCAAACTTCAAAAAATTATCCTTTGTTGGTTGGCTTCACTTTCAACACACCCAACGGTCATTGACATTGTACTTTAACATAGACGCTTAAAGGGTTGAGTATAATTTTTTCCTGTTTCTAGATAATTACGTCAAAAATTGAGCACCTATTTTTTTAATTGATTTAGAACGAGAATCGAGTGCAGAGTGTCCTCCTTAAATATACTGTCTAAACATTCACCTGGTATATAGAAAATTATTTTTAAAACTTTTTAAAGTTAGTTATAACTTTTTTAACTAAAACATTATCCGATTGCATAAAAACCCATTATTAGATCACATTTTACACCCTAAATACTCACATGGAACGCTTTATCGCACATCGGACACGGGTATTTCAGCGGCCTCTTATAACCTTCATGTATTAGACGTTTATGTTCTGTCAGAGACCAAGAGTTCACATAAGCCTGGAAATTGAATATTTTACAAATTCATCTATCTATAAATATAATAAGAACGTAAATCTAACGTGTCTCTACTTTTTAGATTTTTGTGGAAAAAATTGTTGCATGTGTCTAGGAATAAGTGATAAAGTACATTTTAATCAATTTTAGAAATGTCTGTCTGTTTGTATGTACACTCATCACTGCTAAAATGCTGCGTTTATGATAAAACGACCAGTGGCGACCCGGAGTTAATAACTGTGCTTTAACAAAGGCACGTATGGGATTGAATATAATTTTGTATTTTTTTTTTAGATAATTAGGTCAAATATTAAGCACCTATTTTTTTAATTGATTTAGAACGAGGATCGATTACAGTACAGTATCCTCCATAAATATTGCTACTGTCTAAACTTTCACCTGGTATAAATAAGATTAAAGTATCCGTTGTATATTCAACATAATCTCAGAAACGTTTGAACAAATTTTGACGAGAATTTTAATTGTAATTAGAGAATTTTATCGATTTCGTCGATTGATTGATTAATCAATTTGTCACAGTTTATGGGTTTATGACAATCTCTAAGACTATGTAGTTATGTCTAATTTTAAGATTTGGGAGTTATGTCAAGTCTAAGACTTGGTAGTTATGTTTAATTCTAAGGCTTGGTAGTTATGTTTAAGCCTGAAACCAGGCATTTATTTCTAAATCTAAGGTTAACTAGTTATGCCTAAGTCAAAGACTAGGTAGTTAGCTCTAAGTCTAAGACTAGGTCGTTATATCTAAGTCTAAGACTTGGGAGTTATGTCCAAGTTTAAAACTCTTGGGAGTTATGTCTAAGCCTAAGATTAGGGGGTTGTGTCTAAGATGTCTTTATGCATTTTTTTAGAATAGATATTTTTAAAGTTGCTTTTTTTTTACATTACCTTTTCACAGCGGTCGCACTGAAACGGCTTCACGTTCAAATGTATCCTGTTCGTGTGCCTCTCGAGGTCTCTTTTGATAGCGAAACGTTTGTTACAGTGTTCGCAAGAAAGTCTAGACACGAAAAAATACTAACATTTATCGATAATACTTGTAGACTGATCTCTATAGTCATTTATTACCACTGGATTGGCTGTTTGTGATTATATTATCATTTAATAAAGAAAAACTCTTTTAGCAATCTATGTGGGCTACAAAACGCCAAAATGTTTCATATAACGTAGACACAAAACTGAGACTAGCTGATTAACGTGACTTGAGCTGTTTTTTTGCTTACAAAATTTCGTTGCACTTTAAACTCTTTTAATTTTTACTTATATTTTATGATCTCTAACGACTTTCATGATGATTTTTGTTATTTATTTAATGATTTATCTGTTACTAGCTGTACCCGCAGCTCCGCACGCGTTTTTTAAAATCGTATTAAAGAATTATAGAATTGTGAGACTATGTACAATTACAGAAACGCTCTTTAAAGACAATTGTAAGTACGACGCGCACGCCACTAAAAGTAACATGTAACGTGTACATTAGATATATAAATACAAAGAGCGTGCCAAATAAGGTTTGTCATCAGCAACACATTTGGAACCTTAACCAACCATATAACTACCTCAGTGCTCACTTACACTGTATAAGGAACTATTGAAACAATAACTTAAAATATTATTATAAAGATTACATTTAATACACATTGCCATTATTATAATTAAGATTTTGTGACTATACAAAAAATAAACGCTTGTCTGTTCCGCAAGAGATTGTATTATGGAACTCTTTACGTAATACGTTTATAATCTAAGAGCTTATTAGGAAGACCTCTATATCATTAATGTTATTAATAATTATAATGTCGAATTGTAAACAATAAGCTGATAATTATTTCTCTTATTAACAATAAAGAATGAGTTGAAATCTTGCTAAATTTCATGCAGATAAAGTCGCGGGTAACAGCTAGTCTAAAATAGAATAACCTCAATTACTTTTTATTAGGTTCGCTATCTACCAGTGAAAGTCCCGTGAAAATCGATGTAACCGTTTTGGTGATAGCACAGCGGGCGAAGCCACGGTTAACAGCTAGTCTAAATTAAATTACTTTTTATAAGGTCTGCTATCTGCCAGTGAAAGTCCCATGAAAATCGGTCTAACTGTTTTGGAGAAAGCACTGTGGGCGAAGCTACGGTTAACAGCTAGTATAAACTAAAATTGCTTGAATTACTTTTATAAGATCAGCTATCTGCCAGTGAAAGTTATGTGAAGATCGATCGAACCGTTTTGAAGATAGCACTGCGGGCAAAGCCACGGTTAACAGCTAGTATAAACTAAAATTGCTTGAATTACTTTTTATAAGATCAGCTATCTGCCAGTGAAAGTTTTGTGAAGATCGATCGAACCGTTTTGGAGATAGCATTGCAGGCGAAGTCACGGTTAATAGCTAGTATAAACTAAAATTGCCACAATTACTTTTTATAAGGTCAGCTATCTGCCAGTAAAAGTTTCGTGAAGATCGGTCGAACCGTTTTGAAGATAGTACTGCGGGCGAAGCTACGGTTAACAGCTAGTCTAAATTAAAATAAACTAAATTACTTGATATGATGTGCGCTGTCTGCTGGTGAAAGTTTCATGAAAATCGGTCCAATCGTTTTGGAGATAGCATTGCAGACAAAGCCGCGGTTAATATCTAATCTAATTTAGAGTAGCCTAAGTAACTCGCTGTAATTTCAGCTATCTGTCAGTGAAATTCCTGTCAAAATCGGTCCAGCCGATTCGAATATTACCCGGAAAAACAGACAGAGAGACCGACAAAAATTTTAAAAATTGCATTTTTGTTATCAGTATCGTGTATACTTTCGTATCCAAGCAGTAATTTTTTTTTATTTTGATATTACATACAGAGACTTCATTTTTATTATATGTATAGATGTATAGAAGAATAGATAGATATAGAAGATAGATAGAAGAAGATTAGAGTGATTTCTTTGATTATTTTTAGTCTCGACCTGAAGGGATGTTGGATTAACATTGATATTTTTATTTTTCATTTTCCTTGATATAATTTTCTTTAATTTAAATGTTCTTAAATTATTATGTTAATACGCTTCACCATAAATTTGTAATCACAATTTAGGCTTCCATTATATATAGGCACTGTCGAGTTTGAGGCCATAGTTATAGCTAATATTCTGTAAAAGATATTAGAATATATAGACATTCAATATGAATTTGTATTTGTGTTTACTTTCCGCACGTTAACCACATCGCTAGCCCCACTTACTATATCATTGATCGCTTAGTGCTTGTAATTTTAAACGTTAATAACTTTATATTAAATGAAGATATCGCTGTATTTTTTTTTATATAAGGACAAAATATCTAAGTCAAAATAAAACCTATCTATCTATCTATCCAATAGTCTTGTGTGATGTGCACACAAAGACAGACTTATATCATTATATTTATATAGTCTTGTGAAAACATATTGTAGATAGATAAACCGGTAAAATTATCGATTCAAAGTCATTTGCTGTTGATAGAAAAACGTTTAAAAATATAGATATAATTTCTTAATTATTATTTCAGAGCTACAATGAATGAATGAATGAATGAATTCTTTATTGCACTTTTGATTCGTACACTGGCGAGCTTAATGCCATGAGGCATTTTCTTCCAGCTAACCAGCGGTATTGATGTTAAGCAAAAACTTTTGTAGGTAGTGCCTATTTAAATAAAACAGAAGAAAATGGGTAAATAAACATATACATGTATACAATACTATAATAAAATAAATACATATATATATATATATATATATACAATGGCGATAATCTACTATCGGCAATCACTTACGGTAATTGGACATAGTTCACGTGAGCTAGAGCAGTCTTTAGGTGCTGTTTTAACGTTGAATCCGATTTGAAATTTCTGTAATTGATAAAAAAAATAATTAAATCGTATATTAAAGTATAAATATAATTAGGTCTCTAGGAATATAAGACACTCGCAAAGGTCAAAGAATCGTAGAAAATCGAGAATAAGCTGTCTAGTGAATAGTATTTTGGACATAATATATTCTTAGATACCGTTAAATTCGTGTTTATTAACCCTGGATAACTAAATATTCGCCCGTTCGACGACGTCCTTCTGCACGAAAGTCGAGTGTGGGGGTATGCGGAGTGGTAGGGTGTCTGTACCCGACTGGATCGCGACCACCGTACACCAGGTGGAACACCCGCTATAGTGACATGTTTGGGCGTGTCGCGTTCCGGGATCAGCCGGTGTATATCCAGCAACCGAGGGGGGGGGCTGTCCCTGACTGGGTCGCTTTCAGGCCGGCATGACAGCGGCGACCGGCGATAGATAGTATGTCTTTCGGTGGTCGCCATTGTTTTTGGATTGTACTGTGCTTACCATCAGGCACAGTACAGTCACTTTGCCGAGCTACAATAATAAAAAAAAAAAAAAGTATCTAGTTCCACGTACCCCTGACCCCTGCATCCTTGTTTACCTTCTTATTACGGATAAACAGTAAATCAAGCGATGTCCTTGAGGTCATACACTAGTTAGGACGTGATTTATAGTCATCCCTGGCTATGAAAGCGACTTCAGACTATGACTTTGAGGCGTGATATCATGGTCATGATACAGAATGTTCTGGAGAAACCATTCAACATAGAAGTTTCTATTAATCCTACGTCGAATGTGCTATCTGTCTGTCCCAGGATTGACTAATGACGAAACACCATTGCATGAGATGCATGCAAACTATTTGAGGTTCTCACAATTCTAACATGTGTTGTCGCTGTGTAGATTCTTAATTAAACATTTAATTTCATTTCATTTGGTTGCTAATTAACAGAACTTACGTGCCATGTAACAAGTTCCTATTTACATTAAATAATGTTGATAATATTTGTGTTTTGATTTGCAGTTTGTTCGACGAATGTGTAGTTATTACGTAACAACGAATATAGATTAGTTGACTAGGGTTAAACGGAAGTAAAGTCTGTACACTTGTGGGAACGGTTCAATATATTAATATATCATACTTATGTAGTCTGTACATCATAAATTAGTTTATAAACGCAATTTTAACTCGGTTATTTTTTTGAATTACGTTTTGGACTTTAAGAAATCGTATCTGTCTACAGCATTCAATCCATTGGTCATATTCTACTTTGTGAAATTCTATCAAATAAAATAGGCAACAAAACTCGGTGTTTTAGAGAATACATTCTTAAAAACTGTTAACTTAGTGTTGCTAGGTGCTTTTCTCGCTACCACCCTGGACTCAACAATTTCCAAGAAAAACAACAACCAAATAAAGTATCTCATTCTATACTACACACAAAAATATAGAGTAAAAAAAAATTGAATTTTTTAACCGATTTTTGATCGATTGTATCCAAGTGGATATCGATGTATCGAAAATACAATAAAAGCATTTCGAAACTACAAGACTGTAGTTTTTTTTTCGGACTATTTTTTTTTTGCAATTTAATGTACCCGAAGAAATAGAGACAGAAAAAAATTTAATTTTTCACCCCTCTTTTTTGGCTCCACGTTCTCGAAAAAAAATTTTTTTTTTTTGGTTAAGTATCCATATGGACCAGATATCCTATTTAATAGCTTCAATTGCTGATTTTTTTATTTTTCGCTACGTCACTGTCACGGAGATATCAATATTGAACAAAAAGAAAACCATTTTGCTTTCAACCACCGATATTTCAGTAACCAATGGTCATATAGAATGAGGACGATTACAGAAACTGCAATAAACTTTCTACAAAAGACATGAAAAAAATCTATTTTCTTTCCTCAATAGCCACTTTAAAAAGTGGGAATTGTGACTTTTTCTCTTGTTCTGATAAATCGACTGTAACTGCAAATATTGATGGCGAGCCTAAGGCTTTTAGGAAATTTTCACACCTGTACCGTCTGTGAATCTGACCGATCCATTGAATGGTTTCAGCGAGCCAATTATTCTAAGTTTCCAAAAAAAATTATAAAGGATTTTTTTTACTTTTAAATATTGTGTAATGTTCATAAAAACGGAAAAAACAATTTTTATTCCACTTTTTTTTCAATTCTACATCGGTTACTTAGTACATTTAAGTTTAAAAAAATATATTTCAAATCAATTTTTTTTCATAATCAAAGCATAAGTTTTTCAAGTTATTTTGATTGGGAGCCTTATCATACAGAATCAAAGGTGATATTAGACTATTAAAGTTATCCGTAATTTCATATAAAATGAATGTATCCCAAATTTTTTTTTTTTTTTATTGTAGCTCGGCAAAGTGACTGTACTGTGCCTGATGGTAAGCACAGTACAATCCAAAAACAATGACGACCACCGAAAGACATACTATCCATCGCCGGTCGCCGTTGTCATGCCGGCCTGAAAGCGAAATATTGGATTATCAGCAGATTGTAACCATTAATTCAAGCATATAAAAGTAAAAATCTTGATTTGAGCTGCATATGAATAGTTTTACTTATCACATTCGACGCAGTAGAAGTCCTTGCTGTGTATATGCGTGAGGCTGTGCTTTTTCAGATGCGATGGGCATTTGAACCCGGCACCGCACTCCTGACAGACCCATCGCTTCGGTTTCTCAACCGCCGATACATTCTCCGCATGTCTTCTGCAGGAGTTTTCTAACAATGTAACTAAATGTTGAATAGAATTTGAAACCAGCAACGTCCTGTTTTTTATTTAATTCTTATATATCATTACATAGTATAAAACAAAGTCCCCTATCGCGTCTGTCTGTCTGTCTGTTCGCGATAAACTCAAAAACTACCGAACGGATTTTCATGCGATTTTCACCAGTGGCTAGGGTGATTCATGAGGAACCTTTTAGTATATAATTTGTCAAGGATTTTTGCATAATCAGGGCGGGACAACGTCTGCCGGGCACACTAGTACATGAATAAATGCTACGATACTTTTGCTGGAGTAACTGTACAGTTGTGTATTTAGGCACAATTCATATACAAATATATATTTTTTTTATTTATTTAACGAAGTTCTTTTCCCTTCTTCAATCACTTCAATTTCTTCTCGGACCTGCTTCTTCGACAATTTATACCAGCTTTTATTGAATATCTAAATGATATATAAAAATTAGAAAGATAAATTAACGGTAAGAAGCAAAGATATGATAAACAAGAAAATTAATTTTAAAAATGTGAAAAACAAAAATCATTCTAAGCGGGATTCAGTAAATATCGAGTGACATCAAAATCGGACCAATAATATACCGACATTAATTAGTATCGTCAGCAATAAATACGAACTTACATCGATATAAATGATATATACATATCAAAAAGTTAAATTAACGCTTGGAAACAAACGTATGATAAACAAGAAAATTAATTTAAAAAATATAAGAATCAAAAATGATTTGAAATCGGACCACTATCGAATAGTACCGTCAGCAAATCATACAAAGTTACATCGATGTAAATGATAGATACATATTAGAAAGATAAATGTAAGAACCGTATGATAAATAAGAAAGTTAATTTAAAAAATATAAAAAGCAAAGGACGATTCAGTAAATATCGGCTGATAGTGTTAGGTTTTATAACAAAGTCCCAAAACACATTACCGATTTGCCGGATAGTGAGTTCAAACACCACGTAAGCGGGTTTTAATATCTAAAGGCTATTATAGGGTGGATCAATATGTGAACGATCGTGACGTCTGGAAATGACGCAGCCTCTGTGCAGCCACTAATAACGAATGTAACTATTTATGTTTTGTAAAAATATATAACATGAAAAGATAAACCAGATCGAGTTTCTTGCCGGTTCTTCTCGCTGACTGGGTTGTTTTCCGAACCGGTGGTAGCTTTGATGGTCATAAGCGCATTCTCAGGTCCTAAATCGAATAAAGGATACGTTGATTTGATTTGATATCGAAATCGGACTGTTAGAGACGAGTACGGTCAACAAAACGAAACTCACGTCATCATGTGAACTTTGAGCACTTCCTTGTGAGCGTAAGTCTTGTGACAGTACGCGCACGTCACTTTGCCCTTCGTCTTATGCGCGTACCATATATGCTTCTTCAATGACACTTGACGCCTGCAAATTCGTTAATATTATATAACAAAACTTGCGTTAATTAGTAATAATTACGTGAACGACTGAACTTCGCTCGGCTGTTTAACCTCTCGGCTGATATTTTAAGACCCAGATCTCAAAATGGCGGGTCATGTTTTAAATATTTAGTCAATTTTTTAAATCATAATTTCTCCTCGACTTTTGATTGGCTGTGTCTAAATCTAAAGGGTCGCATCGAAAATATGAAAAAGTAATTTTAAAGCTCCACGCTATTTTTTTTTTAAACAAAATGGTTTTGTATCGACAACAAGAAATAGCACGAAAAAAAAAATTCAAATTTTCAACCTTCCTTTTCTGGATCCATGGGCTCCATTTTTTTCTAATTAAACGACCACTTGGACCAGGTAGCCTGTTTATTTAGCTACATTTTACAATTTTTTTTCATTTTCCTCTACGCCAATATATCGCGTAAATATCCGATATCGAATAAAAAAGGACTCTTAAGTCAGATATGAAATATTCTTTTTGCATTTCCTTGCTCATTTATCGAGGAAGGTCATAGGTTATCAAACATCACGCTACGACTCTTAGGAGCAGACCAATTACCACACAAATTATGGGTTTATAAGTACGATGAGTCGTATTACCGTATTTCTTTTTGCAATAAGGCATATAATTTAGATATTTAATGTTTATAAAAAAACTCACTTGAAATTCTTAGGGCAATGCGGACAGTTATACTGATGGTACCCGTGAGCGTGATAAGCATTATAATGCTCTTTTATAGTGGCCCTATTGTTCCTTATTAAACCGCATTCTGTACATTTATATCGTCTGGAAAGATTGCCATCAATATAAATAAAATTGAACCTAAAGCATGCTTAACGGGATAATTGCTTAGTGTATAAAAATCGTCACGTAAGGAAAAAACGTTATGCCCTTCCAATCGACTATCTGTTCCTTTTTGTCGTATATGTATGTGTGAGCATACGAGCATCGTATTCTGTATAACATCAATACCTGAATGTGTAGAAATTTAAGTAAAACTTTATTTATCTGTTATATACTTAATTCAGTATTTTATGTCAAATTACCAACAATTTAATATTTTTTTATTAAAATACGATAAAAAAACTTTTTGAATAGACTCCTTATTCATTAAAATTAGAAAAATGGATAGATAATTAAAAAAATATTTAGAGAGTCGCGTGGATAAGACATAACGCTTTTTCGTTACATGACGTAAATTGACAAATATAAACAATATAAATTATTAAGATAGAGAGTCGCGCATAAAGATTTTTCCTTACGTGACGTGAATACACAAATATATACAAACTACATCTATACCGGCTGAACCCGGAATTCAAATCCAATGCAAATAACGTAGGATAATTTCTTTACAATTGGGCTCAATTGAAATGCTTATTTTGATGGAATTTGCTTATAGAAAGTATATTTCCTTTTAAAAATGATAAATGCGATAATTATTCACAATATTTTTTAAATATATAACATATTTACCGAAGACGATTACTGAGTAGAAAATGCGAGTGAAGCTACGATCAAAGCTAGTATATAATTTAATTAAATGAATAACTTACATAATATGATAGCTCCGATGCCGTGCCAATTTGAACGACGTGTCTTTTCTCATGTTACAGATCTCACAAATAAAGTTACCGGCGCCCTATGGAATTACAGCATAATTTCAATAGAGGAGATGCAAATTAGAACTTCCCCCGAAGTTTGGGGGAATTTTAAGGACCTAGGGGCAACTTTGGAGACAAATAATCAAAGGGAGAAAACAAAGTGGAGGATTCAGGGGATTTTTTGGTACAGAAGGAAGAGTAGTTAGAGTGTTGTATTTAGTACAAAAAGATACAAGTTTTACTAAAAAATATAGTCATCTGGAAGACTCATCTATAGGTTTTATTTTCTTATCATTGATTAAAAAGCGACACATTTATAACAGTAAGTCCGTCAGGAGTTATTTCTGGAACATACATTTTAGCGGTATTTTGATTTAGAGTCACGGGGAAGACGAGGCAAAATTGGCTTAAAATGACAACATTACTCAATTATTCTTCCTCTAACATACGTAGAGATAAATCCCCATTTTACAAATAAAAGTCTCACATATAGGTATTTTCTTATCATCTATTAAAAAGGAATTATTTATAACAGTACACCCGACAAGAATTATTTCTGGAACATATATTTTAGCGGTATTTTGATTTAGAGCCAAGGCGAAAACGAGACAAACATTTGGACTTGGAAGAGTTGCTGAAAATGACTCAATTCTCCTTTCCTGTAGCATACCTAGAGAGAAATCCCCACTTTACAATGAAAGGTGGACCACTTAAAATTAACTGAACCACATGACTCATTGACACTTCTATTATACAAATGAAAAGGGCATAAAGACATTTCTAATAAGTGTGAGAATGGAGTCTTTGGTGGGATCTTGGAATGTCACGTAGTTTACTTTATATTTTATTTATTATCTAGTGTTATTTGTACTCTGTATTTTATAATATTGGTGGTGTTTTATGTAATATAGTTTGGTTATTGTGCATGAGTGAAGTGGATCGGAAATAATACCACGGGAGCATGAATTCTGAATTGCCACAAAAACTCCCCGTAAAGTTTTAACAAGACGGCCACCATTTTGTTAGAACATTGAAACGATCACAAGAGACTTGTGATATCTACTCCATAATAGCAGTAATAATATACTAGAAAATTGGTTGTCAAAAATAAAAATAAATAACCAGTAGAAAAACAATAACCTCACTGTGTTTATCCATATGTCTTTCGTAGCATAGTTTGTTTTCAAATCCTTTGATGCAATATCTACATTTAAACGTGAACTCTTGGTACTTCTGGTCCAGTATTAGTTTATCACGTTCCTCCATACACTGCTTGGTCGTTAAAAAGATTTTTTCTATCTGTGGTTCCTCTGAAAATGGGTAACTTTTCTCATTGTCATATACAACTTTTCTTTTTCTTTATTATTTTGGCAATTCATCATTATTTGTTTATTAGAGGGTTACCAACAGATAGCAATGAATTCATTTATAGTATCGAGAAAAAGGGCTTAATATAAAATGATATAGGAAAACATCATTTACTAACAAATCTATAAATATTTTAAATGGTTATATACTTTTGGATTCCAGCTCCAGGCTTAACGTTAGAACATATGACTACTTTTTTTATTCATATTAACACAGGAAATAACTAAAAGCAATATAGTAGAACAAACATTATTTAAGACAAAGCGCAAACCTGAGTTTTTTTTAAAGAAAAACTCAACCGCTCTTAAGGAAATGTGGTGTAATATCAGCTAGAATAACCATATAAAGCTAAAAACGACATAAACATAGTACGTGGTTGGACATTAATGGTCAAACTTTGGTGTGTTTGATTTCTAAATAGTAATTTAAACATACATAGCTAATGTAAACCTGTAGTCTGTAGTCCGGTGAATCTGTTAAGACGTCGTTATGTCAATAGCGTAGTCAATTCGAGAAAAAATAAAAATAAAAAAAATACGTGCATGTATCAGTGTACACACGTAAGAATTGAAACTTCTTTATGACATCATTTTTCGAAAAATATATTTACAACTTTACAGAAAAAAAAAACGGAATCTGATCATTGTGAGCGCACCTTTAGAAATAAACATGGCGCGTAACCGAAAAACGTTACATACGTTTTTACATGCTCTAAAATTCCTCCCTACGTCGATAAAGAAGTTTCACTTCAAAAAAGCGAATGTAAATTTTCAACATGAGAACCAAAATAAAAACTATTCAATTTAGTCAATGAGAAGACGCTTACGAACGTTACAACAACCAACGGTTCGGGGAAAAAAACCCGGTCTTCAAGAAGAAATCTACAAGAAATTCGATCAAGTTTATCTTTTTAACCTAAATATTTTTAACATACAGAGACTTATATGCGTTATTAGTGTATGCACAGAAAGGTATCATTTCCAGGCATCACCATCGTTCACATTAAATCCACACTAATTGCCTTTAGACATTAAAAGCCGCGCTTGATATAGTATTTAAACTTAATATATGGCAAATAGGTAATATGCTTTAGGACTTTATTATAAAACCTAACACTATTACCTACAAAATTGTTACTGGTCTCAGTGAGCCTGAAACATGGAACCGAGGCGGGTAAATCTCATGTTTATTATTACATATTATAAAACAGACTCCTCTGCCACGTCTGTCTGCCTGTCTGTTCGCGATACACTCAAAATCTATTGAACGGAATTTCACGCTGTTTGCACCAGTTGATAAAAGTGATGCACGAGGAAGGTTTTGGTATGTAATTTTTTTAGATTTTTTTTTATTATCAGGGCGGGACAACGTCCCCCTACCCGCTAATTATAGGATACAAACCAACATGCAGTGTTTGATTAAACTTATTTACTAGTAGTAAGAATACAAGTATGAGACGCTGGTATATGTAGAACTCACCAAGGACGTCAGTCGTTTCACAGGCCCTTTGGAAATCTTTAACATATGAATCCTCATGTAACTCAGTATTATTCGTTTGTCCCAAATCCTCATTCAGAGCTAAAAGTACACACTTTAAGTAGCTGTATTACCTCTATTACGCATACCAGTGGTTTTTTTCTATGCTTAATAGTTTTTAGTATTTGAGCACTATCTCATCTCATGTTGAATGACGATATGGTCTAAGATCGTAAAGATACTCTAAGCCTTGAGCAGATTGGCTCTCAAGTGCAACTCCCGGAACAAATCAACAAGTGCTTAGTAACAGCTAGCTGACGGTTGACTTAGAAAAAGCCATACCATTACCATCATGCTACGGTATCATCACAATGCTTTCCCTTCATTGAAAACTCCGAATCAGTCGCTAGGATTCGAACTTACGTCCACCAACGCATTGTCCGAAGATGGTGATCCTAATAGGAGTACTAAATGCTGGTCTAAATACCTTAAATAATTAAGGGCAGTCTCAAAAGACTGTTATACAGTAGCTCCGAAGGTAAAGGTATCTATCCATATGTCTTTACTAATCCCTCCAAAAGATCACCCTATATACATTTTTCTAATCCTTTTTTTTATGTCATAGGAGGCAAACGAACAGTTGTGTCACTTGGTGTTAGGTGATCACCACCGTCCATAGACACTTGGAACACGAGGGGAATCGCAAGTGCGTTGCCAGCATATGTTTGCGGGGAGTGGGAAGGGAAGGGGAGAGGGGAAGGGTGGTGGGTCTCCGGCGCTCTCACTGACCGAACGAAACGCAACAATGCAAGCACTGTTACTTCACGTCGGTTTTCTATGAGAGGGTGATAGTTTCCCGGACGAGCCGCCCCATTCATGCTGAAACCAACAATAGCTTCAGCGTGGCTCTACCGCCTAAAACCTAGCACCTTTGTGGGGTTTATAGAATTTTATTTCTTTGTTTACTATATTATTCAGATAAATACAATGTTTCTTTCTCTATAATCAAGATACAGGTTAGTTTCTTCAAATCAGCCTGAACTGTCCCACAGATAAATCGCTCCTAATACTTTCAGGAGTCCTTAGTCTACATTTGTAAAAAAAAAATGAAGTGGGTACAGCTAATCTCTAAAATAGCTTAACTGATTACGATAAGAATTTTACTATTCGAAGACTTTTCATCGAGACTATATATCATTGCATGTCGGTCAAGTGTTAGAATATGCAATAATTACATAATAAAAGCCTATAATGAATGCTGATAAGATACATACATCTTATGAAAAAAATTCCCAGAGAATGGAATCAAGAGCAGTTCTAGAAAAAACCAACCTTCTAGAAAAGAAAGTCATGTGATTTAATTCTTATTAATGTGTTGGCTGTCCGCGTGTAAAAAAAACAATGACTAATAAAATCATCTGAATGTATTAAGTCCATTTACTTATCTATTATTCTCTCGCACTTAAATCGACTTAATTGTACTTAAGTCGCGACGTCATTAAAATTACAATAACTTTTTATAGAGTGGACCGATTTTAATAAAACAAAAACTATTACTCGAGCGTATAATTTATGACTTTCTTGGTGAGGTTTTATCATGAACGTAGTACTTTAGCAGTTATGCGTGTCCAAACAAACAGACAACAGATAAACAGACAGACAAGCATTTCTAAAAATGATTGAAATGTGTTTTATTACTTATTCCTAGGCACCTACAACAATTTTGTTCACAAAAATCTAATATGTCCAACACGTTGGATTGACATTCTTCATCATTACATAGTATAAAACAAAGTCCCCTACCGCGTCTGTCTGTCTGTCTGTTCGCGATAAACTCAAAAACTACCGAACGGATTATCATGCGGTTTTCACCGGTGGATAGAATGATTAATGAGGAACGTTTTAGTATATAATTTGTCAAGGATTTTTTCATAATCAGGACAGGACAACGTCTGCCGGGCCCGCTAGTATTATATATATAGATATAGTTAGAAGATTGTGGGGTAATATTTTTAGGAATCAATTAAGGTTTACCTTTTGCTATTGGTTTACTTTGCTTCAGTAAATCCTTAAGGCTCATCAGGCCAATATCCTTTACTTTCACATCTGTTTCCAGTAGTTCGGCTAACGGAAACCTATCCTCCTCTTTGAGATATTTATCAGGATATTCTGTAAAATAAGGAATTAAGTACATTAATACATTCGTTTAAGAGTTACAAATATCTCACATATAGCATCAACATAATTAATCTATCCACACTATAATATAAATATAACATAATTATGAAAGAAAGTCAGTCTATTTGTTAGCTTTTCACTGCTAAATATCTAGCCATATCATATTGAAATTTAGTATAGCGCTGTAATTTTGAGAAAAATGAACAATAGTTTTCAGTAGGAAAAAAACTTGTTTTAAAATATTTTAAAGATAATATAGAAGTATATATTACATTCGGATAATAATTAATAAAGATTTTTTTTTATCGTAGGAGGCAAAGAACAGGGAGCCACCTGATCTTAAGTGATCACCACCGTCCATAGGAGGATTAGAGGGGGAGAGGGGAGGTGGGCCTCCGGCACTCTCACTGACCGAGCGAAACGCAACAATGCAAGCATTGTTACTTCACGTCGGTGTTCTGTGGGTCGGGTGGTAGTACCGCGGGGGATCCGACACATTCATGCTGAAACCAGTAATAGCTTCAGCGTGCCTCTACCACCTATAAAGAGCTGAGAGATCTGAGTCTAAAACTTGATACTTTGACACAAATATTTTATGTAAACGACTGAACTGCGAATGTCTTTGTCATTAAGGTACAACACCATATAGCTCAGTAACAGTCTTTTGTTTACATGAATTATTTAAAATATTATAAAGCTGAAGAGTGTGTTTGCTTGCACGCACTAGTCTCAGGAAGTACTGTTTCGATTTGAAAAATTATTTCCGTGTCAGACAGCTCAATTATCGAGGAAGGATATAGGCTATATATCATCACGATAAGACCAGTAGAAGCGGAGTACCAAGGAATAATGTTGCAAAGTCAGGGTTAACATACATACTATTTAAAAATATTTTCACCTTCCATGTAAACAAAGTCGCTGACAGAAGCTAGTGTAATCCGGTGAAGCTGTTAACGCCTCGCTAGGCCGACAGCGTAGTTAGTACGAAAAAAAAAACAGAAGCTACTCCGTACATATTACAAAATAAATCACTTTTCATGTCCGTCTATTAATCATCATAGAGTTGGCAAATGACAACTGACTAAATAATATATTAGTAATATAGTAGTCTCACTAATCCAGCACTTCAATAATCATATACCGTCAATAATACGTCAATCTCGTACCAACTCCAACCTACTCACATTTTCCGCACCCAGTATAACCTACATTCTCTATAATCCAACAATTCGATACCATCTGGTTTTCAAAGTACCAGATCAGTAATACTCTACTATAATTTATTTTCAAAGAAAAACAAGAGTGACTATACCGTCTTCATCATTGCTAAATTCCTTGTCCGTTTGATCCAGGTGTTCCGCATATTCCTCCTTCATTTCAGTCTTAATTCTTGTTTCTTTATATCCTATCCCAAATACAGTAAATGATTCAACAGAATCATTACCAGCATCCAACAACTCTATATAGTCTAATGTAACTTGGTTGAGATTTGACAGTGGGTTGACTTGAGCCTTCATTGTTTGGAATGTTGAATCCATAAGCTAAAATTATTAGGTATATTATGTGGTATTTTTTTAATTTTAGTAATAAAACTTCATAACATAACTTGTTTAATACATAATAGACCAATCATATTCAAGTAACAATTAATAGGGGGTTTGAAATAGACGAAATAACTTGGAACTCCAGATCTCCAGACCTGCATCTTCTTAATTGTAATAATTCATTCAACTCAATTATTACTTCATTTTAATTACCATATCAATACTTATGACCAGACCTTTGTTTACCACTTCTTTTTTGGGGCACACTAATTTTCGAAAATTACAAGTCCATTTTTTTTTACGACCTCTACTATAGAAACAAACCTCTGTGCGACGCGGTAACTGTTCAAGAAAGATAGATTAGATTTTGACTTTGACTTATTACAAAAAAAATCATTTTTTTTATAAAAGTTACCAAGATTGATTTTTATTCATTCTCAGTTTGTATGGCAATTTTTTGATATTTTCGAAATACCCTTTAAGGGCAATGCATGTCCACACATGCCCCCACAAAAAAAAACCCTGTTTATAATATTGTTTCTTCACATATTCTATGGCAATCAGAGAGAACTGTTATTAATTAAATTCAAAATAATTTACAGACAAAAAAAACTTAACAGTGCATTGACATTGTGGTGGTCTAGAGGTTTGACCTGTGGAATATCAATCCGCAGTCCGCAGGTCCCAACCCCGGCATGTACCAACGATTTTTTCAGAAATCACATACATTTACTAATTTATATTGGTAACAGTATCGGCTGACGATGAAGGAAAACATAGTGAGGAAACCTGATCATAAGAAATGTTCTTGTACTATTAGGGCATACAATTTGAGTATTTGTTTTATTTGAGTATTCACCTTTATTTACTATTCCAATACTATATATATATATAATGGCCTTTACGTCTACAGAAGACGATTTAAACAGCGTTATGAATACATTTTTTTTCGTGGCTATATAGCACAATTCGGGAGCGACAGCCTCGTCCACAGGATCGACAAGTGAATGTCAGGTCTGGAGCTGATTGGTCCTTATCTGAAGACAGGTGACGTTTAGTATGTTTGTGTCGAAGTAGGTTGAACCACGTTTTATCGTGGGTCGCGACGCTTTCATGAACGCACCGCTTCCACCTGTTTGTCTCGGGCGAGCTCCTGCCAGTTTCTAGAGTCAATGCCAAAAGAGGGCATATCTCGCTTGGCGCAAGCTTTAAAACGTAGCAATGGCCTCCCAACATTCCTTTTTGCATACGCTATAGCACCCAGTAAGATACGTCTTGGCATACGGGATGTATCCATGCGGTACACATGTCCTAGCCAGCGAAGACGCTTCTGTTTCAGCCCAGCAGCTATGCTGGGCAATTAAGCAATCTCTATAACTTCCTCGTTTGTGATCTTGTCCACCCGAGTTATCCCCAGAATTTTGCGAATACAACGCATATGAAAGGCATTTAGCTGGCATTCTTGTTTTGCACGTGTCGTCCAGCTTTCTCCTCCGTATAAGAGTATGCTCAAGACGCATGTTTGGTAAACAGTCATCATCAGGAAAAAATTCTGTAGTCTTCGAGTGTGTGTGTAGGGTTGCTTAGGGATTATCCTTGGATATTCAGACACACTTTTACGAAAATCAACTTTTAATCACAAGTAATTTGCATATATATCAATCACGACAAGAAAATAAGAAGATTACAAAGCGAATGGATTTTTACTTCAGCGAACGTGCGTCTGCGTCGATAGCCTGACAGAGTGTGTGAGGGCGACGGATCGTCGGTGCGGTGCGGCGCGGAGTAGGCGGGCCGGAGGGCGCGCGGCGACAGTACCGTTACTTAGGCTATTTACTCGATGCGATAAATTTCGCTGTACTTGCGCTTCCGATCCGATATTCTCGGTAGATCATTTACAGCTGGAGCACGCCACAATTCCATTACTACTGACCCAAGTATTTGAGTTTTTTTAACACTAGAAAGACTGAAAGTTAGTATATACCTATATTGCCCAAAAGCAGTCAAAATGACTGCATTGTGAAAGAATAACTACTGTGAAAAGAAATTTGTTAAAAATTAATTTTTAATATTTTTTATATTATTTACAGTCATATAACAAGTCATTAGTAAATATTAACACTAAAAAAATTACTTCACTTGGAAAAATATAATAATTTATGCATTATTTTTTGTACATTTTATGCAAATGAAAGTGAAAATCTTTTTATGTCTACATCTTATACAAACATACTTTTGACATTTTTGACATATATTATTTATTTTGTTGTTGTGGACAGTCGTACTTGACACATTTTGCGTTACTTGGAATGCACTGCATTTGATGATGTCGCAATTGATCTTTGTGGGTGTTCATGTTCTGATGAATTTTTCTGCCTAGCAGCTCTGTATTCAGCAGAAAGCAGTTCTGTTGTTTCGTTTCTTTGTAAAGGATCCCAGCATATATAACAGCTAAATCTAAAATATTGGAAAATATTTGGAGGGTCCATCTACAATATATAGTGATCTATTATCAACGAGAATTCACTACCAATAATTATCTGCCATGATGTTCCTTTTTGCGTAACCTGTTGGCCCTTTCACACCCTTGAAAATACAAGTAGATTGTACCCTTCCAGGTTTACCACCTTCGTAAAATTTTAACCACACAGTACCATCGACAGCTGTTACGATTTTTGTTTTTACATTTTCTTCACCAGAGTTTGAACTACTTAGCACCCTACACCTTTTCTTAGGCATAAGTGTCATCAATACATTTTCACTGTCATCGTTGGCGATCGACTCTTCATCGCTATCATTAGTGTCAGATGTTTCATTTTGAATATACATTCAAAACCATCTATGGCGACATCATTTAAAACAGCATATCGATTATACTGACCCAGAACAAAGGTCCGGGCTGAATGCTGTATCTCAAACACATCACTGGTTGTTATGGCTAAATATGAGTAGTCCCTTCGATGTCGTTATAACAAATTTGTTATCCGCTTCATTTTCAGATGATAGTTCAGACTTTGTTGCGTCTGATTCTATATCAGAGAAATCTTCACTTATGTTCCTTAATGTGTTCAATAACTCTCTTCTATTCACCATTTCTTTCATGAATTTAGGGTGCAAAAGAAATAAAATAAACAACTTGTTAGAACAAGTATCATTGCATAAAGATTCGAATAAAATATGCTACTTTAGCTTATTGAGCAACTGCAACATATCAAGTATTCGCCGAAATCGAAAATTTATTATGTACATGCATGTTGTCATGTGACGGTAATAAAAAAAAATCAAAACTATTATTTCAATACAGAGCCGAACTGGTAATGTAAGATATTTACTCAATTCAATAATAAAAGTCATTTGATTATTTAAAATTTCCCAAGCAGTCAAAAGGACTGCTTTTGGGCAATATAGGTATGACATGTATATATATACCGGAAATGAGGGAAGTGGGAGGTAACTACAATGATTAATAAACGCTCTTATGTGTTGTAGAAAAAGTCACAAAATTCTAAGAAATTGTTTCATTATAATACAATAAAAAAAATCTAATTGAAATTAAAAAGCAGTCAAAATGACTTCCTTGGGCAATCTAGTGTTAATAGTTATCAAATTCTAATGCAAAAGTACTTATGACCACATAATTATGTGAAACTTGGCCATTCAATAGCTATATTGAAACATACTAACATTTTGCTATAACCAATATTTTTATTTTCTTACATAAGAAATTAAAATTGAGTCACAAAGTAATTGGCAAATAACGATATATGCATACTTGAAATCCATAAGGGATTTTAAAAGTTTATTTAATGCCTTTACCTTGAAAGATTAAGTTCTAGGAAATGTTTTATATTCTAAACATATGTAAATAAATATTGTATGTCATGTGGTATGTGACTAATTAGCGCCTATACCCACACAATATGCTTTTAAACTATTAAATATGTACCATTTTATCAATAATTACATCTGTTTATTGTGATATTAATTTGCCAAAATAATCGCCTTCTAATTTGATTTATTTTCTGGTTTGTCATGCCAAGTAAATCATTGATAAGAGTATTTACTAAATAATACATAATATGATTCTTGAGTCCTTCTTGCTATAGTAGTCATTAATATGCATTATGTTTGACCATAAAACACAAAATTAAACTTCATCTCGACAATGAAAGTGCTGGTTGGTCAACAGGTATTTCAATGATTCTTTTCACCTTCGATATGTTTCTAGTTGATTGAGTTACAGTAATTCGGTATGATTGTTAGTTTTAAACAAGAGCAAATATTGCATGCCCTAAGTACTACTGTATGTGAGAGAACAGATCCACAGGATTTGTTAGAGTTCGGAATCATCAATATGTTGTGGCCTGGCGTGATAAATTATACCCAAACCTTCATTCGGGAAGAGGCCTATGGCCCTACAGTGGGTTTCTTACAGAATGATAATGATGATTGGCTGAGTATTTAAGGCATGATATCATAATAAACTCATTTTAGCATTTATAACAGAACCATTCAAATATTGACATTAAAAAACTGACAAATTTACTTACAACATGAATATTTTCCAACAACAATTGATTACTCTGAACATTTTGAATGAATGTTGATACTTTCTCTGCTGATCTCTTACACAAGTAGCATAGATTAATCATATTAACCTGGAAAATCCAATTTACTTGATTAAAATAAGGGCTAACTATATAAAGCATTAGCTTCACTGCAAAGTCAAGAATTATTGTTTACCTACAAACTGATAAGGAAATATTCAGATATTTAACTAAACAATAATACATTTATAATATTTATTCATTGGTTTTAATCCACCCTGCCCCAGAAAATATGTTTTAAACAAGTATTTTTATTAAAAAAAAATGACAAATAGCATGAGTCTGGATTCTAATTTTTTTTTTTACTAGTTAAATCAATAGGCTAAATTAAAAATAATACATAGTAGTAAATATGTAGTTTTTTATGAAAACATTTTTATTTAATCAAACTAATAGGCTTGGCATTTGAAATCTACATCTCAAATTTGGGGTTTTTGAGTGTTTTTAGAGGGGTTGGTTACACCTTTCAAACGACAGACACACCCCTTCATCGACAGACACAGACAGACACACCCCTTCATCGACAGACACATCCCTTCATCGTGTACTCCTAGTTTTTTTATATGTGTTTGAAGTTACATGTAAGGGAAGTAATTTGCCTATACATGTGCATTTCTAAAGTAATAAAAGACAATTTTATTGTTTTATATATATTTAATGTTGTTTTATAATTATTAATGATTATTATAGAAAAAAAACAATCAAGTATAAATCATTACATAGTATAAAACAAAGTCCCCTACCGCGTCTGTCTGTCTGTCTGTTCGCGATAAACTCAAAAACTATTGAACGGATTTTCACACGGTTTTCACCAGTAGATAGAGCGATTCGTGGGGAACATATTGGTATTTAATTTGTCAAGGATTTTTTTATAATTAGGGCGGGACAATGTCCGCCGGGTCCGCTAATTATTAATATGATCACAACACACCTTTCCACATATAACACAGGTGAGCAAGCAAAGCAAACAAACTAGTCATAGCAAAACCAACTGAGTCATGTTAGGTTAATAGAGGGCTAAGGCTGGAGCAAAGCAATTCTTGGTGTTTTCTCGCCCTAGTGCTCCATGTTTAGAAAAAAACAAAGAATCAAATATAAACTATTTGTATGATCCCAAAAGCATTCCACATATAATACAGGCGAGCTAGTGAAGCGAGCAAGCAAACAAGTCAGAGCAAGCCCGACTTAGGCATGTTGGGTTAATTCACTGCCGCCTAGTTCTCTATGTAGGTTAATATTGCAAACACATATCAAATTCCTTGTTGTTTTATATTAAATATTTTTTTAACCACTAAGAGCTTAAATGTGAATTATTTGAGTGAAAAATGAGGACAGAAGTTTATTGCCAATAACTTTTTTTTTGTTCTCAAAATTTATGCTGTTTCATCAATAATCTATTCGTTAATGCATAGATATACATAGTTTCATACAAGTTATTATTTTTTTAGTTGAAAACTCAACCTTTTTTTATGCAGAATTACTATATTTTTTAGTACTGTTACAAGAGTTTTAAATACTTAAAATTTATTTTTTTACACAGAATTTACATTTTTCCAGCAATAATTTTTTGCTTTACTTATATATAGACATAGTATTGTACAAAATGTTGAATTTAAACTTAAAAATCACCATGTATACAAAATTACCAATGATTGTTCAGAGGTGACATAATCTCAAAACTTTGATCATGAATATCTCAGTAAGTATAACTTGCTAGTGCGGGGGAGTGGTTTAGAGGGGTATTCAGTCCCCTTCCCCGACCCTCTCAACCCCTCATCCCTTATTTTAGGATGCGAATTTCTAATGCAGCCCCTTATAAAGTAAATATCTTTGTCAAAATACACTAATAAGTTATTCAAATATTCCACCTGGAAAACGCTCTGTAGAGGTCCATCTTCAACAATAAATTTGCACAATTTACTTTCATTTTCATTTTTTAAACATCCGTAGCATATTTTAGTAATATCCACAACGTTCTCCATTTCTTTTTACCTGTAACTTTAATTCTAATATCTTTTCTGCTCCATATTTTACTTATGATATATCGGTATTTATATAGAAAGCTTCTCTTTTGTTTATAAATCAAAATATTGATACACGATTCATAACAAAATTGTAACAAAAAATAGGGAAGCAGACGATACATTGATATTATAAAATATCAATGTATCATTCGTATACATCGAAGTGTCAACATCGATATTAAAACCTCTGATATTGACGACACACCGCTCTGTATGCACGATATTTTATTATGTGTAGCACCATCGTGTATTTACTACCCATTTGCTGCCTCAGTCTCACGTAAGGATACAAGCGATACATCAATGTTTTAAAACACCGATCTCTGGTCCTGATTTTTTAAACATCGATATATTAACATGTTTTATTATTTATGTTAAAAACTCTGACATTGGCGATACATCACTCTTTATAAACGATATTTTATATGTGCAGCGCTATCTATTTTATTATTTACGGTTGATTTTAGAAACGGGCTATGATTAACCCAGAAGGGAACCGCTTAAGAGATATAAGGTTGACAAAATTATTGTTCTTGAATTCTAATTCGTGATATAAATATTAATTACTTACTTTGTTATAAATATAAATTTTCATCATATTTATCTTCATTTAATTTTTTTCTAAAACATCAATATATCGTACATAAACGTCTAATACATAATTTTTCCATCAGGAAAACATCGCTATGTCACATTTAGTTGTAGCAGTGACGTTTTTATGAACCATGTTGCATCCCTAGCAAAAAACTGTCAAATATCACATACATTGCTATAGTGTTGCCGGCATTCGAACGCTACAGTAATAACCAAAATAGGTACCTATAATACCTAATGTTCAGAATAAACAAATACTATTTGAGTTATTTTGCTGTAGAAATAACATGAAATGCCACATACATACTTAAGATATCACAGACAGGAAGTTTTTAATTTTTATCCCAGAGGTCACCTCTGGTCCATGTACATACAATAATTATTGAAAAGTATTATTTCCTTTCGTTATCTATTAAAAGGGTAATTGATAAATTCGATTACTTTTAGCGGCAATCTAAAACTAAAAACAAGAAAATAAAAAGGAAAAAATGGCTGTAATAGTCTTTGAAAAGGACCGAGTTGCCAAGAATAAAAAGAAGAAATGACGACAAATTTTAACATATTTCATATTAAGATTGTATTACTATAATTAGATGAGTAATTTACTTATTTACACAGATATTTAACTTCTATACACAGAACTGGCAATAATGCTCATCACAAAAATATCTATCAAATCCAAAGGTTTTCCGTGAATAGTAGAACATACTAGAACTCCGCCACATTCAAATTATAAAATTGCATCTAATTTAAAAAAAAACTTTTTGACGTGCTTTTTTTACATATTATAATTCGATGAACGCCGGTTGCACGCACGAAAAAGCATAACTCATTGTCACGTTCCACCTGAGCCAAACGTGCAAGCAAGAGCGCGGAACAAGCGATAGAGAGGCGTGACTGGCCTAAGCATTCGGCTTGTGACGCATCTATCTATATATAGAATAATTCAATTCAATTTATAAAAGTATGCAGTTTTTCATCAATTTCAATCATCAATCATCATCAATTTTCTTATGATGTTAACACGTAAAATTATCGCCCGTAAACCGACTTTACAGACAACCAAATTTTTTTTATGACAATATGTGCACTTGAAATTTAAGAAGCTACCGAGTAAGTCATGCTCTTTGACAGACTGGGTGAAATGTTTGAATAATATTGTAAATAGAATATGTCGTTCGAACAATTGTACGATCGCTTGTGTATAAATATCATATATGGAGTTATGAATAAACAGTCTATTATACGCATTCTGAGTCATATTGTTACGCTATCCAAGTCAGTCTAAACCCCTACAGTAGTGAGCCCCAGGCTCCTACATTTGGAACATTTCAGCCAGTCTGACAAAGAGGATGACATACTCGGTAGCTACACATACCTACTAGGTCAATAGCGTAGACAGTTCGAGAAACAAAAACCAACTAAAAGTACCCATAATTCTACATTTTTATTATATGTTTAGAAACTACTATGCTTTAAAATATCATGAAACAACTTTTCTCATTTTTCTGTGTTTTAAATATCACCAAGATTGAATATCTAGAAATGTATGTAGCAGAAAATAATACTATATTGAAAATTGACTTTTCAAACCCTTTATTTTGTGTAGGCTAGAAGCATATCTATAATCATAGATTGTGGCGTACCGCCCTTTCTTAATTTTAATATGATTAGTTTAATAAATCTCAGCATATAATACCGGCAAAATTGCCAATAAGGCACCCAAAAGACTTGTAACCGGGGGCCTAAAAATGTAAAGCCACGCGCTACTCAGCCAACTGTCACTTTTTCACCCGGGACGCAAAGGGGCATAATGTAAGACGCTCTATATTAAGAATATTTGTATAACAGAGTGTTATAACCCTTATCAACCATATCTGCATAAAGGACAGTCAACAGAACGCCTTTTGTGTTTCATTTCGCTCTACCGGTAACAATCAACACGAACCCTCGAGGCTACCAAACGCCAAAAGATAAATACTCAAAAAATAAAACGTGTAAAATAGACAGGCAAGATTTATTTGCCAAGGCGAAAAAAGATTTCCCCCGAAACACCAAACGCAAAATCGGTTGTCAGTATATTTTATTCTTCACGGTGACCCCTTTTTGTTACATTATTTAAAAAGAAAGAAAGATTTGACAAATGCAGATCATACCCGCATGAGTTTATACTCGAAACGATTTACACACAATGCAATCCTTTTTCGGAAATTTTACATTTACGGATAATCTCAGAGTGGTAGAAACTCTGAAGTATCAACTACTTTATTTATGTTGCGTGTAATTTTAAATCGGCAATATCGTCTAGGATATTTAATGAAATTATATAGATTTTTTTTACTGTCTGTGCTATTGACCTAGCAAGGTCTTAACGGCTTCACCGGACTAAATTAAAATAGACTAAAATACTTTTTATAGTGTTCACTATCTGCCAGAGAAAGTCCCGTAAACATCGGTCGAACCTTTTAGGAGACAGCACTGCGGACGAAGCCGCGATTAACAGCTAGTCTAAATAGAAATAGACTAACTTACTTTTTATAATGTCAGCTATCTGTCAGTGAAAGTCCCGTGAAAATTGGTCCAACCGTTTTGGAGATAGCATTGCGGACGAAGCCGTGGTTAGTAGTTAGTCTAAATTGAAATACACTAAATTACTTTTTATAACGTCCGCTATTTGCCGGTGAAAGTCTTGTAAAAATCGGTCGTACTCTTTTAGAGATAGCACTGCGGGCGAAACCACGGTTAACAGTTAGTCTATTTTTTTTTACTGTCTGTGCTATTGACCTAGCAAGGTCTTAACGGCTTCACCGGACTACGAGTTAGTGTAAATTAAAATAGACTAAAATACTTTTTATAGTGTTCACTATCTGCCAAAGAAAGTCCCGTAAAAATCGGTCGAACCGTTTAGGAGACGGTACTGCGGACGAAGCCGCGATTAACACCTAGTCTAAATAGAAATAGACTAAATTACTTTTTATAATGTCAGCTGTCTGTCAGTGAAAGTCCCGTGAAAATTGGTCCAACCGTTTTGGAAATAGCATTGCGGATGAAGCCGTGGTTAGTAGCTAGTCTAAATTGAAATACACTAAATTACTTTTTATAACGACCGCTATCTGCTGGTGAAAATCTTGTAAAAATCGGTCCAAACGTTTTGGAGATAGCATTGCAGACGAAGCCGCAGTTACTAGCTAGTCTAATTTGGAGCTATATTATATCTAATTTAGCCTAAGTAACTCGCTGTAGTTTCAGCTATCTGCCAGTATAATTCCCGTCAAAATCGGTCCAGCCGTTTCGGAGATTACCCGGAACAAACAGACAGACAGATAGACCGACAAAAATTTTGCTATCAGTAGCGCGTATAGTTTCGTACCCAATCAATAAAAAATATATATTTTGATATTACATACAGACCCTTCATTTTTATTATATGTATAGATAGATATAGAAGATAGAGATACTGGGTTTTTCAAATATAGATACACAGCTTCATATGTGTTTCACGAAAGCTTACATCTACAGAGTTATTGGTAATTCCACGTATTCCCGTTAGGAGGTGATAGGAGTGACTATTTGTAATAATTTAAACACCCATATGTATTATGCAAGAGTGGAGCTTTTTTCGAAATAAGTAAAAAACGCAACATCAAAAAAATATTATAAAAAGTATCAATTTAAATCTTATTTTTTCTGCTGATTTATAAAAACGATTAAATACTGATTATTTATTTATCAATATTTATACAACAATTATCGGTCCAAATTTAAATATGCGAGACGAAAAATGAAATTATTTCAATGTTAATCGAGATTTTTCCAATAAAATGCCTTAAAAACAAAAAAAAAATCTTCTGAATCTTGGCTTGCAGATCATTTTAAAAATATAACCGTTTTCTTAGCTCTCCAACAATGCATAACAACCAGGAACTTATTTTAAACAAAACTGAAAAAAATTATCACAAATGAAGCAGACGGAAATTCGTATTCGAACTAAACTTAAAATCACTGTTTGAATATCTTGCAAATAGGTTTAAGGCGTAGCTAAGCCAATCCAGCTAGCAAACGGGCAGCTTTGACTTATTTTGAAAAAAAGTTAAGACACATGACTCAAAAATGGTTCATTCTTACATAATACATATGGGGTTAAAATTATCACAAATAGCCACCCCATAGAATTATGAAATCGCTTACTAAGTCGACTATTATCATACTAGAGTCGTTTGAATCACAAGTTACTACATTACACAAGTAATGTAATTGGCTTAATTTTACTACTCGCAGGTTCGTTACTCTATGAGTCACCCTTATCACCTCCTAACAGGAAATATTTGAATTACCAATAACCCTATATTTCGAGTTTGTCAATTTTGACTAAGGCTAACTAACCAAAAAAAGAAGTTAGCAACGCGCGGCGGCCGCTTTAAATATCTAAGCAGTATTCACACTGCAAATTTTATTGCTAGCCGGCCTCCAAAATTAACAGAAACCCACGTGAAGCTTATTATTTGTGTCAGTGTGTTCTGTTTATTGTAGTTATTAGTACAATTCTATAAAACGTTAACATATATTCGCAAATGTAATACAAACAATGCTTTTTACGGTTTCTGATGTAACACTGGTTCACCTTGGCGACTTGGGCGTTTTGAACATCGTGTATTAAATTGTTTGAAATGTAGGCGTTTTAGAATAATTTCCATAAGATAAAAATTTATGAGGTTTTTTCCTTTGCGTACGATTTTTTTTCTTTACTTTATTCGGCGCGGTCGTAAACTATAATGCCATACCTAGTTGAGTGATTTCATTTTATTGCGTTATCGATTGATCGTTTTTGGTTTGGATTTAAGTTATCTAATTGATATTGTGAATGCTATAAAATCTATGAGATAAAAAGCTTTATTATGATCTCTTTCTGTCTGTTTTTATGTATGTACTTTCCGCGACGTGGAACCTTCCTTGATATTTTGGATGATATGTGAGGTGACTTTTAAAGGAAAATATCGTCATGAAGCCATAGCATGTTGGTATAATTTTTTCTAATATATTTTAGATTGTTATAGCTGCATGCACGAAAAAGCATGACTCATTGTCACGTTCCGCCTGAGCCAAGCGTGCAAGCGAGAGCGCGGAACAAGCGATAGAGAGGCGCGATCGGCTAAGCGTTCGGCTTGTGACGCATCTATCTTTCTTCCCCTCCATCGGGTCCTTTCTTATGACGTTATCGCGTAAAATTATCATCCGTAAACCCACTATACAGACAACCAATTTTACTTAAATCATTTTGTAATGAGTTTTAATATTTTATGTTGAGCTTCAGATAAGACTAAACGAGAATATTGAAGTTATACTTCTTTTTCCCTGTTTGAAAAAATATAAAGAGAGTGTATTTTCACGATGCACACACACATCGACACCTAAAAGCGACACCATGAAGTTGGTTGCTAATTGTTTGTCAAATTTCAAGTGGAGATAAAAAATATATTCATACATAAATATACATATATATCTGTGTGCGATTTTAAGTTATATATGTTGGTGAATGATAATTTATTGTGAGTATTCGTGGTAAAAGTGATTTATAATATGTAATTAAAATGTATCATAATAAATTTTATAATGATAAACTTTTTAAGTGAGTGTATAAAGTTGAGGTTAACTATCGTTATACTATACTGTATACATATAAAACAATACATTTATACGTTTACATTATAAATTATTATTTTATAAATACTTATGCAACTTCTTTTCAGTATTTACATTGATTTTATGTACGGACACATAGAGGCAATTAATTGTAATGCCTTTAAAGTTATTATAATTTTTAAATTAAAACTTAAGCTAAATAAGTATAACTTCTCACGCGTGTACATAAGAACACACATACGTTTTTTTTTGTTACTAAAATTTTCCATACTTAATTCAAGCCTCTGTTGTGCATAATCCGATCTCTGCTGAACAATTTGTAATAACATTAACGGAGGGAGTTTTTGGCGGGACTTTGGAATGTCATATAAAGGATTTTATTTTTTAATCATAATCTAGTGTTATTTGACTCTATATTTTGTAATATTGGTAGTGTATAACGTAATATTCTTTGGTTATTGTACACAAGTGAAGTGGATGAGAAATAATATCACGGAGAAGGAGTTCTGAATGGTCACAAAAACTCCCTGGAAAGTTGTAACAAAATGCCACCATCTTGTTAGAACATTGAAACGATTGCAAGAAACTTGTAATATTATTACCTACTCGACAACAGCAGTAATAATCTACTAGACAATTGGTTGCCAAAAATAAAACTAAAAAAAAACAATAACGGAGGCTACACAAAAGCCAATGTTTAAAGAGACCGAATGTTTATTACTTGTATGCGATTAGATTATAAACGTGATTTTTGCATATATTAGCGGATTTAAATTCACGACGTGACCACGGCCGACCTTCAGCTCCGGAAATTATTTTATTGAGCCTTTGAGACACGCTATCATGGATATCCTTATGATAGAGCGAAGACCTTTAATTGCTGTATAGTTAGAGGAGCGAAAACTTATTTTTATTTATCTTGTTTTTGGCAACAAATTTTATAGTAGATTATTACTGCTATTGTCGAGTAGGTAATTATATTACAAATTTCTTGCGATCATTTCCACGAACTAACAAGATGGTGGCCGTCTTGTTAGAACTTTCAAAGAAGTTTTTGTGAGAAATCAAAATTCATGCTATGTGGTATTATTTCCCGTCCACTTCAGTTGCGCACAATAAACAAGCTATATTACGTAAAACACCACCAATATTACAAAATATAGAGCCAAATAACACAAGATTATAAATAAAATATAAAATCTACTACTTGACATTCCAAGATCCCGACAAAAACTCCGAGTGAAAACTCATACATCCCGTTGCCAATTGTCAACTAATCGTTCTACCTATAGCATAAGTCTGGAAGGATATACCAGAGACGCAGTTTAACAAAAAGAGGCTTCACGTTAAAAGCCTTAATTTAGGTTTTAATGATAGAGCTTATGCAAGGTTAACCTCTCGGCTGATTTTTTTTGACCTAGATCTCAAAATGGCGGATCTTGTTTTTAAAAATCTATCTATTTTTTTTAAACTATAATATAATATAAGTTTACATAGTTTGTTATTACTCAAGTTTTAATTTTTGTAATAAATACTTTTTTTTTAATTTATGCTTCCAACAGTCTGTTGACCACCTGTTGACCTGTCATAAGGTCTACACTCGTTTTTATAGCGTTTAAATCCTTATCCAGAGGTTAAGACTGAAACGCAACATTTCTTACGCCGCGACGCGCTGTTTAATTCTGGTTTGAAGCATGTGGTTGATAATACCCACTATCAGACGAGTTGCTCCAGCATAGTCTTCAGAAGCAATTTTTCGAGCTATATCGTATATACTCATATATTGCGATAACTACTTGATATCAGATGGACTGCATGCATATTTGGTCATTTATATTATGCCTAGTATTTGCTTGTGGCTTCGCTCGCTTTGATATAGATTTGACTTTATTCTTTGCGAATAGTACTTTTTTCTGAAAAATAAGCGCATGTCTTTTTTTTCGTGATAAACAGTTCAGTAGTTAAGACGTGAAAGCGTAACAAACAAACAAATTCACATCCATGTTTATTAGTAAAGATATCTTCTAATTTAAGTATGTTTTTGTAGGAAATTATAGGTCTGGTGGATTTATTGTGAACTATTAAAAATCCTTTACAACGAATAAATGTTACCGTAATTGTAGGAATTCGATCAACATGATTTAAAAAAAATATTATTATACTTTGTTTTAATTTTACAAACGTACTAAATATACAAAAGACGTTATGTATGTTATGTTTTTAACATCGAAACAAATTGTGATCATTTATCGAGAAAGGCTATAGGCTATATATCATTACGCTAAAACCAATAGGAGCGGAGCACCAATGAAGAATGTTTCAAAATCAATTTTTTTTCCTTTTCAGAGCTTCCAGTGCGTGTTAGCGTTAGCGCAAAGTAACTTTTCCACGCGGACGAAGTCGCGGGCAGAAGCTAATTCTATTATAAAACTGTAAGCAGGCCAAATCTGTATACTAAATATTTTTTGAATTTCTGAATATTGTTGAGCCTTGAAGTAGGCTCTACGCTAATAATGAACGGGCGCGAAGTTGAAGTTGGGAAGAGATTTATCGGCAATATATGTAGGTTAGTTTTTATCTTAATTGGTCTCGGTAGGTGATGCTCCGAACGGGTTTTAGGCTTGTTTTAAAATATATTTCACATACCAACTGGGTATATGTTTGCGTGAGACCCTGGATACTTTGAACTCACAGTTGGAAGCGCTAGATGTCGCTGCAATCGGGTTTTAGGTTTTTTTAAAGATTTTTTGCGTTTCAAAATATAATTGAAGCCGCTAATAACCGATTTGGTGCAGACAAAGTTGCGCGGGTCAGCTAGTATATACATAAATATCGAATGAGTAATAAATTCAAAATGATACTCTATATTCGAGTGACGAAACTTTTGTAAAATGTTTTTTTTTCTTTTAACCCTCTAAGTACGAAGTGTGGTGTGCTATACACCGAAAATAAAATCAACAATTTATTATTTTACTACGGTTATTAACAGGAAATATATTATGATAACTGATAAAGAATGCGTTTAAATAAAACACATATTTATTTGGACATTTTAATAAGCACTCCAGTTTTGGTTATCATACTTCTATATATACTCTGAAAGGTTTGTAATCAGCTAGTATAAGGAAGGTTAATGTTGTTCTGTTCACTTTAATCTCTTTTTGGCAATGACTTTTATTGCTTATTCGTGGTATCATGTGATATTTTCGCATTCATTACACATTATAAAATGGGTGTGTGACAAAACTTTGAAGGATAAAGGACTGGACGCACCAAACTTCTTTCACATCAGCTTTAGTAAAATTATTATTTTTTGTTGCGATTCTAATAAAAATAATGGATTCTTATTAGATAAAAATGTTGATGGATATGTAATTATAAAAAAACGGCTTCCTACTAAATATATATGTACTTATGAAAATAAAAAACAATTAAGAAAAAAAAGTTTTTACATTTTGTTTCACTTAATCTCCAAAACGGTTGAACCGATTTGAACGAGACTTTGAATGTTTTTTTTTTTTTTTTCGAACTGACTACGCTATTGATCAAGCAAGGTCTTAACAGCTTCACCGGACTACTAAGGCGAGCGCTTAAGGCACTCAGCCGAATTTATTTTGACAACTAGCTCAAGGGTGCGCGGCACACCTCGGCTTTGGCTGTTGCCTGATACATGCAATTCGCGACCTATCTGAGCTAACCTAAGCTAAGCTAACTATTCATACATATATGAGTTGTTGAAACATATATGTGTACCAAGCATACATACCTCAACAACCCTTATATATATTTCGTATCGGATAATATTCTAAACTGTTTCAGTTTGATAAGGGAAAAAAAAATATATAAAACCCTTCCACTTGCATGTGTAAGCGTGTATGCGTGCACGTGTGTGGAGGTGATATGTGTAATGTTGTTGCAGTGATGTAAATTTGTGTCACTGTATCGCGCGAGCAGCGCACTCAAGGGCTCCACGCCGAGGGAACGGACCTAGGCTTGAGCTGCTGCCGAGGGGGGCCTAGTCTGGTGTGCGGGAGCGAAATTTACACCTAGACCACGGCGGCGTGATCTGTGGTTACGCGGGCGTGGGCGTGAGCACGCTCTGTTTGGAGATACAGGCTGGTACTGATCGTTCACTGCCGTTATTTCATCGGGAGGGTCGGTAAAAATATGTCGCGGACGTCTTTTACAACGCGCAGCTTTTGATACGGGTTTGTATTTTGCGGCGGATACCACTAACGGACTGGGATGATTCGCGGCTTTTTCAAAATAACTAATCGTAAGTGATTTTACGTACGCCCAGATAGAAGGCATCTCTAGGTCCCTATGTAGATCAACTCTCCGGACGTACCACGGGGCACCGGTCACTTTACGTAAAACGCGGTTTTGAAGAACCTGCAACTTATGAAAATTATCTTTCGACATATGCGCAAAAACGGGACTGCTATATGTCATCACGGGACGGATACACGTCTTATACAAAGTGAGCTTGTGTCTGAGGGACATCTTACTCCTATGACAAAGCAACGGATGGAGGCGACCCAAGACCATAGCGGCTCTGTTTCGCACTCTATCTATATGTGACTCGAAATTTAAATGTTTATCTAATGTAACACCGAGATATTTGACCTCGTCGGCCCAAGGTATATCGGTTCCGTATAGCCTGATGGGCTCGAGGTTATTACTACGTCGTAAAGGATCGAAGAGTATCGCGGCGCTCTTATCAGGATTAACTTCTATGCGCCATCGATGAAACCATTCACCGAGTGTGCAAACGGCCTTTTCGATGCGCTTCCTGACTTTAAATGGTAGATGCTTTACTGGTTGATAGCTGTTATTATAGGAACTAGCTTAGTCTACCTTTATTTTAGTAAAACAATTGGGTTGCTAAAGTAACACTACTCAGGAACGCGCGCGCTCAATGAACATACACTAAACAATTTTTTTTACTCTATTACACGCCATTCAAGTCATTTTGTAGATGGTAGAGCTACGCTGAAGCTATTACTGGTTTCAACATGAATGGGTCGGCTCACTAGTACCACCCTCTCACAGAAAACCGACGTGAAGTAACAGTGCTTGTATCGTTGCGTTTCGTTCGGTCAGTGAGAGCGCCGGAGGCCCACTTCCCTTTCCCCCTCCCCATCCCTTCTCCCCTCCCACCAATCACACGCTGGCAACGCACTTGCGACTCCTCTGGTGTTGCAAGTGTCTATGGACGGTGGTGATCACTTAACATCAGGTGACCCACCTGTTCGTTTGCCTCCTATGATATAAAAAAAAGTCGTATATCCCGGCTAGCTTATAATAATATTACAAAAGCTATAAGATTATTTATATAATTCAGCCAATCTCTGGAATTATGAGTCAGATTTCTTTATACTGTAAAAGTTTTAGTGTTTGACCTCTACCCTCCCAATACATCACTACATATTATATAATAAAGTCCTCTGTCACGTCTGTCTGTCTGTTCGCGATAAGCCCAAAAACCACTGAACGGATTTTCATGCGGCTTCTAATAATAGATGATTCGTGAGGAAGGTTTAGGTATATACTTTGTCAAAGTTTTTTTTATTATCAGGACGGGACAACGTCCACCGGGGCCGTTAGTTCTTGATAATTTAATACATGTCCGTAAAAACTTTAAGAAGCTGGATTTTGTAAAAGACCGACGTAATCTAATAAATACTGTCTCATGTTTCAGACTCAGTAAGCCCAGTAACAGTTTTTTTAGGTAATAGTGTTAGATTTTATAACAAAGTCCCAAAACTTATTACCGATTTTCCGGACGGTAAATTTAAGCGCCACATCAAGCGGATTTCTGTGTCAAAAGGCTATTATAGAGTGGATCAATATGTGAACGATGGTGATGTCTGGAATTAAGTCCTCTCTGTGCATTATAATAACGATATATATATATATATATATATGTTAAAAACATAAACCATATCGAGTTTCTTGCCGGTTCTTCTCGATGACTGTGTTATTTTTCCGAACCGGTGGTAGTTTTGATGTTCGTAAGCGTCTTCTTAGGGCCTGCATTAAATAAAGTCCTTTTGATTCATTGATTTTAGGTCAAAGCTAGGGAGAAATACTTAAATTGATTCAGTTAATAGGAATTCCTGAATGATCTGTATTTATGATATCACACTATCGCAACATGATACATCCCTGCAGAAGATAAAGTACGCAACTTTTGACCTCAGTTATCAATACTGTTTATTAAGATATGTGACTGTTAATATATGAGTAATATTCTGGGAACTGCGACGTAAATAAAATCTCAAGCAATGCTATTTCATCACGCCAGCTTGTAAGAGACCTACTGCAGGGTCATGGGCCTCATCCCGAAGTAAGGTATGGGCACAATCACGACGCCAGCTCACGACGTATTGGTGTTGTATTGACGTACGAATTTTGTCGTTCGAACTTTCGAGTCGGTTCACAACAAAACATTCAAAATTTATAAAATATATTTTTTTATATTCATAGTAGAAGTAAATATAACTTCTCATGTGGGTAACCTAGATACATACACTATAGTTGTGTATTGATTTGATGTAATATGTCATATAAAAAATAGTGTGTCACAGGATACACACGATAGAAGTGAAATTTTTGTATTACAGGGAAACATTAAAAAAAACGATGCCTGCAACACTCTACTCGACACAGTGCTTACCCCCGCCAATTTCATCACACGAAGAGGTTGCGGATCAGAATTTTAAAGGGCTCCCGTAAGAAGATTCAATTAAATAACATATACTTGTATTATATAGGTTTACAGTTTAAGATATGGGAATAATATGTTTTGCAGAGGGACAACATAATGACCTTAGTTTTGTTAACACTCAATTTCACTCGCCCACTTAATTTTTGTACTACACGCTGATATGTCTATATGAACAGCGATTTTGAAATAGTAAAGTTCAATGATTGTATAATAGGTGGTAGAGCCACGTTGAAGCTATTACTGGTTTCAGCATGAATGGGTCGGCTCGTCCGGGGTAGTACCACCCTCTCACAGAAACACCGACGTGAAGTAACAGTGCTTGCATTGTTGCGTTTCGTTTGGTCAGTGAGAGCGCCGGATACCCACCTCCTCTCCCCTTCCCCGTTCTTCCCCTCCCCATCCCTCACTTTCCCACTCCCCTCTCCCCCAAACACAGGTTGGCAACGCACTTGCGACTCCCTTGGTGTTGCAAGTGTCTATGGACGGTGGTGATCACTTACCATCAAGTGACCCACATGTTCGTTTGCCTCCTATAACATTAAAAAAAAAAATATTTATTTTCTTTGTAATTTGATTTTGAAGCCTTGACGCTATTTATTACATATTTACAGCATTACAATATTTTATACCTACTAGCTGTGCCCGCGACTCCTTCCGCGTGGAACCTAATGTAAAATTACATTGACTAATAAAGTCATCTGAATGCACTTACTCTACTTTTCTCTCACACTTAAGTCGCGTCGTCATTAAAATTACTATAACTATTGTTGAGTGAACCGATTTTAATGAAACCAAGACTAAATGTTAGTCGAGGATATTGATTATGATTTTCTTGGTGAGGTTTTATCGTGAACGCAGACTTTTAGCAGTGATGCGTGATCATACAAACAGACAGACAAACATTTCAAAAAAATTTTTTAAGTGTATTTTATTACTTATTCCAAAACACCTGCAACAATTTTTTTTCACAAAAATCTAAAATATACAGACAGATTATAATATTTTATTATATGTATAGATTTCTTACTAGCAGCCAATCGCAACGTCGCCTCCGTTTGTGACTTTCAAAATGATGACATCATAGATATTTTCGAGTAACTTTTAACGCTTTATTCAGCTCGTGGCCTGAAATAATTAAAAGTTAGCGGTATTTTTTCAACTTACTTGGTACCTAATTATGGTTATATTCTAGCCGTTTTTAGCCATATCTTTACAAATTCTAACGTATATATAAATATACTAGCGGACCTGGCGGACGTTGTCCTGCCTTGATAATAAAAAATAGAAATCCCAAAAGTCAACCGCAGCGCCACCTACCGGGTCCAATTGTGAATCTAAACCATTCTCGGATCCACTCGAACACGCACACAAAATTTCATCAAAATCGGTCCAGCCGTTTAGGAGGAGTTCAGTCACATACACACGCACACAAGAAATATATATATTAAGATAAATATAAATTTCTTCTGTAGACGTATGTCACTGAGCTCCTCCTAAACGGCTGGACCGATTTTGATGAAATCCTTCACTGGAAGCTCCGCCTCAGTTGCAACGATTCGAACCTACGTTCATCGACGCTGTGTCCGAATACGCTATCAATTAAGCCATCCTCGATTAGAGATTGGAAATAGCACTTTGTATTTTATACCCTTGTTTTTGATAGGGTGATTAACTAACATCACCTAAGGAGCGACACAGTTACAATAAAAAGTGTTAACAAAAAGTGAAAAAGTTGGAATTGGCCATGGCGATGTTTATTTGTTACGCTTTTATACCGTAATTGTTCCATACCCGTTAACAAGGATACAAAAAAGGCCATGGAAGAACTTTCATCTCGAAATACTATTTCTCTTAGATCAGATCTCCCTATTATCCTATTATCCGGTGCTCTCACTGACCGAACGAAACACAACACTTGCACTGTTACTTCACGTCGGTTTTCTGTGAGAGGGTGGTAGTACCCCAGGCGAGCCGACTTATTCATGCGGAAACCAGTAATAGCTTCAGCGTGGCTCTACCACCTCTTATTGTACACATGTACACAAGCTCCGATACTACGCATCGCTAATCTGACGTAAGTCGCGCAAGCGCAATACGGTTGATCAGTCACGCTTACAAGCATGTCATCACGCAAAATTATAAGTTTATCTCCTGCCAAAAAATACCACTCGACGCGCCTCATGAAGTTTTCACTTCAATTAATGGTTACGTTAGTTACAATAGGATTTATCACTGTAGAAGTATTCAAAATTACGTAAGTGAACGTATAATTTGATTATCAAAACCACAACAATCTTGTCCAGTTAACGTCTCAATGTTGCGGTTAACAGATAACTAATTGTGTATACAAACGAGCCATCACTAGCACCGTCCCTCGTCGCCGCTTATCATTATCGCTCTCGATTAGAATTTAGGGTACCGCAAGCGTTACAAACAAACCTTTATTACGAATATGGTGGAAAGTGCAATATAATTTCTACACTTGTTTTATTTTAATCTAGCTATGTTTCCGCAACTTCGTTTGCATTAATGTAGTCTGCTTGTCTCTCGGAAATTGTTAAAAACCTCCTCGTATTTTATTATTTTTATATCTTAAAAAGGGCATTTTCTAGGTTATTGTTATTCGAAAAAAGACTATGAAGAATTTTTGACGGGATTTTAGTTTGTCATGTAATGTAAAAAAACAGTGATTAATAAGTAATAAAACCAAGAATAAACGCGATTCGAGAATAGCGTTGTTTTATCGTTCTTGTTTTATCGTGAACGTAGTACTTTAGCAGTGATGCGTGTTCAAAAAAACAGACAGATAAGTTGACCGACAGACATTTCTAAAAATGATTGAAATGTATTTTATTCCTTATTCCCAGATACCTACAATATTTTTTTCACAAAAATCTAAAATGTACAGATACGTTTGATTTACATTTTTATTATATGTATAGATTGTCTACTCGATTGGGCTTGGTGGATTCATCTATTGAACCATAACCACGGCATCACAATAAATGACGTCATACATTAGTAGTTGTCTCCTCGTCTCCGCCTCGATATGTTATGAATAGAATCGATAATTTTAACAGAATTATACGGAACCAATATTATTAATAATGTTCGCGCTCGCTCATATCGTGTTTGTATAAACTTTCGTAGAGTTTCTTAGAAGTGCGGCGTTCGGGCGCACGATTGTTAATATTTAAGTGGATAATTTTCGTGACCTCGATGTTGCAACGCTCATGAAGCAGATTCGAATCCTAAAACAAAATGATAGTTAAATATTTGTCTACAACCATGATATGCTTCATATGATATTATCTTTACCGTATAACTGTGGAGCAATCTCCTGGCAAGTGTGTACCTTCATTGCTATAACATTGGGTCCTTCATACCAGAGGCATTTACGCGGGCCGGTATGACAGCACCGAACGACGACGGATGGTTTGTCTCTCGGTGGTAGCCGTTGTTTTTAGATTGTACTGTGATTACCATCAGGCATAGTGCAGTCACTTTACCGTACTACGATTTAAAAAATACTTAATACCTCGGGTGTTTAACGGTAATGTAATGGAATTTTATTATGGTCCTACATTTAAAAACTACCCAGAAATAAATTAATAGATATCTCAGTAAATAAGAACCAAACCCACTTCATTAGACGTATTCTTCGATGACCTCTTTAAAATAACTGTACCATATTGGTTTCGGCCGCGGCTTCGTTCGCATTAATGTAGTAAATTGTATTTTCCTAGCCCTGCGGAACCGTACTTTTATGGATGAAATGTAGGTATATCTCTTTCTATACGTTTAACAACGGGTACGCAAAGTATCATGAGGTTTTGAAAGATCTTGCTTGTGGTTAGGAGTTGATCGAAACATATCTCACGACATCTCACCAGAGGAATAGAAGCTCAAAATCCTCAAAAAACACGTCACGTAATTAATGGATGACCCCTTATACGTACCATATATACTTACTAGGGTGGAGTGAAAAAAACAATTTTTTTTTTTTTCTTAGCCTGGGGGTCAAATTTGTAGCTTATAAAAAACAAAGCTTTTTGAAAAAAAAAAAAAATTTTACTCAACATCTTGAGCCAGCCCACTCATTTTTAAAACTAATTACGAGTAAAAATATTTGGTTGCAAAAAAAAAATTTTTGAAGGCGTTCTAGAAACTTCAGAGTATCCTCTTTTATGCCAATTAAAAATCACAAGTTAAAAAAAAAAATTTGTGACTATTGTTTTAATTTAAAAAAAAAATCCCAAAAAGTACCATTCCTCTTTAGGGCACTAGAATAAAATTTGAGTTGGAAATGATCATAATTGCCAGTTCTTAGATGTTTTAAGAGATTCAAAGACAAAAAATATTTTTTTTTTGCAACCAAATATTTTTACTCGTAATTAATTTTAAAAATGAGTGGGCTGGCTCAAGATGTTGAGTAAATTTTTTTTTTTTTTTTCAAAAATTTTTGTTTTTTATAAGCTATAAATTTGACCCCCAGGCTAAGAAAAAAAAAAATTGTTTTTTTTCACTCCACCCTAATACTTACTTTCATAAACAGTAAGAAGACAATATTGAGACATTTCAATTTGATTTATTGTACAGATTAGGATTCTTAGAAAACAAATTACATTAGTAACAGGTAGCACGTGACTTCATAGGTTGTTTCAAAGACAAAAGCCATACGAACGAGAAACTCTAGTGAGTGACGTCAGTACTTAATCTGTTAGAATTGCGACAGCTAATTAAGAACACGGGATATTTAATAACCTACAAAATGCAAATTTTAGAACCAGACTCTTGCGAGAGAGACATCGCAATTTTTGTAGTGAAAACTTGTTTCGGCGCGTCGAGTGGTATTTTTTGGCAGGCGATAAACTTATAATTTCTCGTCATGACATGCTTCTAAGCATGACCGATCGTATTGCGCTATATGGATTATTAAACTGTATAAAAAGTATATAGTTATTATTCGGAGTGCCAATAGATGTGAAAGAGAGACAAGCGATAACAATTTTAATTTACAAATTATAAAATTTTAATAATTTAAGGAGTTCATTGTTCAGAATTATCGGCAAACTATTTCTTGAAATAAAAAAAAAGTAGTCTCATGATTCTAATACTTCCTTAGAAGTTATTCTTTTATGTAAGTAAATAAACTAAAAATATTAAATGGGAATATAACATTTAAAGAAATTAAAATATCATTAAAATATATATCTATACTAATATTATAAAGAGGTAAAGTTTGTGAGTTTAAGACGTTGTGAAGTTGTAGGGGGTAATTTCAGGAAGTACTAAACCGATTTTGAAAATTCTTTTACCATTAGAAAGCTACGTTATTTATGAGTGTCATAGGCTATATATCATCATGCTAAGACCAATAGGAGCGGAGCAACAATGAAGAATGTTTTAAAATCGGGATTCTTTTTCCTTTTGAGAGCTTCCGCTGCGTCTTAGCCCAAAATAACTATTCCACGCGTATGAAGTCGCGGGCAGAAGCTATTAACTAATTACATTATCTATATTAATATTATAAAGAGGTAAAGTTAGTGAAGTTGTAGGGGGTAATATCTGGGGAGTCGGATAAAAAATGGTTGAACGAAAACGTTTCTTACGAACGCTGCCTTAACAATGAGAGATAAATGATTGAGTTCTAGACAAAAGTTGTAGCTTGATAATGCCTATTACCGTCCAACGAAGTGGGCACGGGTCAGCTAGTAATTTATATTTACATACAATCTTGTGTTAATTGACTGTATATTTTTTTAATATTGGTGGCATTTTACATAATATAGTTCGATTATTCTGCACAACTGAAGTGGATAGAAAATAATACCACGGATCATGGATTCTGAGATGCCACAAAAAATTCCTAGAAATTTCTAACAAGAGGTCATCATTTTGTTTGAACATTGAATTTTTCGCAAGTCACTTGCAATATTATTGCCTACTCGACAATGACAGTGACAATCTGGAAGATAGGCGCTTAAAATAATTAAAGAAAAATAATTATTTACAACCATTCCAGAGTTTTATTGACAGTATTACAAACAAATTAAAATAAACAGAAGAGTTCTGAATATCATGACATTATAAAAAAACAACCTATTAAAATACCAATGAGGTTTATTTAAAAACACGATCTATATAAATAAAATGGTGGAGCGTTTGTCGTCACGCGCGCGTCCCTCAAAACATTAATAGATTCCGATGACAATTTTATAGTTTCTCTTCCTTGGCTAAAAAATATATGTAAATTTACTGAGATTTTCGTACCAAAAATCAGGCTGCGTTGCGCGAGGGAACTACGGAGAATCGATATTTTAAAATGGACACCTACTATTTAAAAAAAACAACCATCTATATATCTTTGATAAAGGTTCAATGTATCTGTAGTTAATTAACCATAATTACTAAAGTTCAATAGTTTGTTGTAATTCGTATTGAAAAACCGTGAAAATGGAACTTTTTTGAGAGCGCGTCCTTAATGTATTCATTAAAGTTTTAGGACACTACATTTTTTATAGGCACTACGCGTTCACATGTTTTCTTGCTGTAGAGGGGTAGGATAATTGGTGTGGTGTGCATGCGCAGGGAAGAGGTAACAAAGTGATAACATTTTTTACAAAGAGATTTTGTAAGCAACGTATAGGTTTGATTTCAATTCTTTTTTTGGTTTTTCCTCGATACATAATATATGCATATGTTACAATAATAAAGAACCCAGACGAAGGTGCGGGTAACAGCTAGTAGTACATATTTCTTGGGATAAAATAAATATGCAAAAATCATTTACCTGCACTCGTTAATCTTTACGAACAATCTCGAATTCCGATTATGACTGCGTTCAAAAATTCTCAGACGTGAAAAAAGAAGTTAAAAATAATATTAAAAATTGTTAGGGTACAGCGTCCCAATATCGGATAGTAGGACATAACTTTATGTCCTGGGGCATGATGCTCGGTCAGTCCATACAAACTTATCCAGGCGATGGGTGGGAGATGCAAAGATGAAATCAATAACAGACAGGACACATTTTTTATTTATCATAGTCGTCAATGAATATTGCACAATATTACGAAATACAAACGAAGAAGTTTAGAAATAATAACATGGAATATGTATCCTGATATATCACAAAAACTTTTCAGTAAGTACTAATAGAGGAACCATCATTTTTTTAGAAAATGCTAGTGTGTAAAAGAAATAGATTGTATATTATGAAAAATTTAACCACTTGATAAGGACAGTAACAATTCCTATAAAAAAGTATTACATAACAGAATATAGAGGAATATCATTACATAGTATAAAACAAAGTCCCCTACCGCGTCTGTCTGTCTGTATGTTCGCGATAAACTCAAAAACTACTGAACGGATCTTTATGCGGTTTTCACCAATAGATAAAGTGATTCACGAGGAACATTTTGGTATATAATTTGTCTAGGATTTTTTTATAATCAGGGCGGGGCAACGTCTGCCGTGCCCGCTAGTAATTTATAATTTACGGTCTATAAATTATCAACGTTCTCCAGTTTAGTACGTGTGAGTTATAACAAAACAAAATATGGCTTGAGAATAAACTTATTGAGCGTCCACAGACACTGATAATTTATTTATCAACTAAATAATCCTTGCTATTTTGGTTTATTTTAAAATACTCGAAGACTTGAAACTCTATGTTTTGTAAGAATATTGAAAGAGTTTAGACACGATCTTGGAACGTCATGTAGTGGATTTTATATTTTATTCATAATCATGTGTTATTTGGCTCTATATTTTGTAATATTGGTCGTGTTATACGTAATATAGTTTGGTTATTGTGCACGAGTGAAGTGAAAGGGAAATCATACCACGGAGCGTGGATTCTGACTTGCCACAAAAATTCACTGAAAAGTTCTAACAGGACGACCACCAACTTGCTAGTTCATTGAAACGATCGCAAAAAAACTTAAAAGTGATAAGCTCCTAGAAGATTGTTCGCCAAAACATAAACGAATAAAGAATATTGAAATATGTATAGACTGCTCGGTCTGTAAAATTTACGCTTAAAATGTATTCTTTGCCGAGACAGAGATGGTTGCAATCTGTACGCGACCGAAATAGATCGCGTTGCGTCCGCGCATGGCTCGCACTCCTGCAATCGCGCGCTCCAATACAAGGATTCATGGATAAATCATAATTAAAAAAAAAAATCGATCGACCGGCGTTTATCTTTCTCTTTTCACCGTGTACTGTTGAAATGGGTCGATAGACGAACATAGTTTCTGTTTGCAACGAGTGTACCAGTTGTGTTTTTATTTATTCAATTTTATATATATTTTAAGTGATAATGTGGTTGTGGTATGCATTCAGCGTGTTTACATTACTGACCTTGTGTCACGATGCATACGGTAAGTTTTATCAAATGGTGCATTGAAAATTAAAAAGCTCCCTTTATAGTCTGTGTCAATATAAGTCACGAGCATTTTATGAATACGTCTATATCTTTATTTAGTTTGTATTCTGTTATTTATTATAAATTATTATTGCATAAACGTTACTAGCAATAACAGCTATGTAGAGCAACGTATCATAACTTTAGTTGTTTACTTTAAAAAAAATCTTCTTTAAATGATTATTTAATTTACGCAATAAAATTCCACTTTGTTTTGTAATTTTTAAATATATTTATTAGTAAAACAAATAATCAATCTAATATTTAGAATTAATCGAACACGTAAATATAAGTATTTTATATATTACATTATTCAAATTGCATTAATATAGAATTTTAAATTAATCGAACACAAATAATGTATACAATAAGTCTTGATTTAACTCGGTACCAACTTGATATATATTAATTTTTGTGCATCCGAAGAATATTGCATTTCTCAATTGATAGGCAATAAAAAAAAATTAATTATTCTAGATATGAGAAGACAATTTAAACATTCATTATGGAAAAAAATTTCGAAAGAAATATTCATAAATAAATATATAAAGTCTCGGATAATGTACGGGGGAAAAGGGGGACTTAAAAAAAAACATTCATTATGTAGAATAAATATTCTCGATCGGATTTGATGCAGATTTGTACACAGGAAATCAATATTCAATTATCAATAATTCGTTTAGGGTTAGATAGTAATAATAAAATACGAATTCAAAATGAATAGTGCGTTCAAAATCGTGATCACATCTCGTTTAAAAAGTTATACTCCAATTTCGTGCTTGCCAAGATAACTCATAGGTGTTTACCTAGACACTTTCATGATTAGCACCTTTTTCTCAGGTTCCTCAAAGCGCTAAAAAGTCTAAGATCGACGATAATTTGACCGTGCTTTCTCTAATTTACATGGCAAGAGTATCGTTTTATCTCTAACTAGCGGGCCCGGCTGACGTTGTCCCGCCCTGATTACCCCCCGCAACCCCCCTTGTGGGTGGAATTTCGTAAAATCCGTTCTTAGCTGACCTCTACTCGGCGAAAGGAATATTCCTACCATATTTCAAGTCGCTACGCCTTATGGTTCCAGAGATATCGTGATGAGTCTATATATAGGTGGGAATCTCTTATATATATGTATAGATAGATTGTATTAAATTTCTTTGCAAAACACGTATTCAGTTGGTTACATATTAACGCATTTATTTATTTTAAGTAGGAATATTTCTAAGCGATCTTGGCTTATTACCCTCAAGTTGAAAACCTACCACAAAGCAACTATAGTTGTGTTCAGCTGCATTTGAGATCCAGTCCTAAATCTAGAAAGATTTAGCGTATTTACCATCTTTGGCCACGTCGTTATTTAAAATGTAGTCTTCACGTAGTTATAGTTAGTAGTATATTTGGAGATTTAGCATTTGACACTAGAAAACCTATAATGTATAAATTGATAGTTAAAAAAATGGAATAAAAAATTATTCTACTTTATGGCGGCCCGGCTGCTGACCAGGCTAGCTCAGAAACAACCCTGTGCGGACAATCAAATAGTGTGCACATCCCTTTATCTTGTATACATATAATAAGAAGGTAAATCTAACGTGTCTGTAGTTTTTAGATTTTTTGAGAAAAATTGTTACATAGGAATAAGTAATAAATAAAATACATTTCAATCGTTTTTAGAAATGTCTCTCTGTTATTTGAACACGTATCACTCCTAAAGTACTGTGTTCGTGATAAAATATTTTCAAGAAAATCGTAAAGCATATTTTCGAGTAACATTTAGTATTTGTTTCATTAAAATCGGTCCACTCTTAAAAGATATTGTAATTTTTATGACGCCGCGCGCGGACGAAGTCGCGGGCACAACTAGTTGTACAATAAAATAAACCTCGAATTTGTAATGCAGTATTTATGATACTAGATATATAATGCCATTATTGTATACGACGTCTCAACAAAGGATTTTAACAATGGCGTCTTTGATCCAGTTTGGTTCGAAATGCGCGTGAAGTTTTTTATTGTAATGGTAATAACTAGCAACTATGTTGTAATTCTCATGTTTATTTATCACTGTTGGACTTTTAACAGAATTACAGTCGTATCCTAACTAGTATTATAAATGCGAAACTGAGTTTTTGTGTCTTTTACTCTCTCATACCTTAACTATTCAACCTATCATCATTTCAGATTCCGAAACCGATTCAAATACTCCTATATTGTCACGGGTATAAAAAACGTTATATAGAAAAATACTGTTCTCGGGAGGTAGGTCAAAGCCACATTAAGGCGAGCGAAGTCGCGTGTAAAAGATAGTATTTTTAAAGTTAATGTGATTTAGTTTGTTACGCTTTCACACTCTAACTACTGAACCGTTCATCCTGGAATTTTGCATACATTTTACTGGAGTACAGAGAACGATATAGGGTACCTTACATATAGAAAAAAGTACTATTCTCAAGGGATAGGTCTAATCTACAATAATGGGAGAGAAGCTGTGGATAAAACAGCTAGTTTCGACAATATTTGTTTTTCTTTATTTTTGCAGACAATTGGTCCGCACATTTTTTCTGCTCTCGTTTATTTTATTAGTTACTAGCTGTGCTCGCGACTCCGTCCGCGTGGTACCTAATGTAAAATAACACTGACAAATAAAATCATTTGAATGTATTAAGTCCATTTACTTATCTATTTTTCTCTCGTACTTACGTCGCGTCGTCATTAAAATTACAATAACTTTTGATAGACTGAACCGATTTTAATGAAACCAAGACTAAACTTTACTCAAGGATATGCTTTATGATTTTCATGTGGAGGGTTTCTCGTGAACGCAGTACTTTAGCAGTGATGCGAGTTGATACGAACAGAAAGGCAGACGGTCAGACATTTCTAAAAATGATTGAAATGTATTTTATTACATTTTTTTTTCACGAAAATCTTAGTTCTCGATGTAAGCAAATATTGTTATTATTTTACAGAACTATTATACATCGGATCTTTAATTGAGATTATCGCCTTTATGGCGGCTTCATTCTCATCTTTTATTGCCATTATTAAATCATAATCCACATATCCCGCGCCGGAGCGTCCACGGCCCGATGGATGAACCTACTAATGGCATCGTGAGTCACGTTGGGTTAAAAAAGTATTTAATCTATCCTAATAAACCTTGTCACCAAATATAAATACAACATTACAACGTATTTTCATGATAGTACTGGCATAGTTTTTTATTTAATTATTTACAACGCACAAATTACTGATAATAAGTCAAAATCTTTACGATTACAATAATTAATAGTAATTTTTTTGTCTGTTATATTATCCAAATTTATATGCATACACGTCTTGTACTTTTTATACTTAATAAATATAATCATACAAAAGTGAAAAAACTTACTAACTTAAAATATATGGTGGTAGACAGAAAACTTATGTTTATAGTCTAGGCGTCGAAATTGACTCAGACTAAGATGAATGGGGTGGGGTGGGAAATCGAGGTTAGGTCTTGGTGGGACAGTTAGATGGTGAGACTAGCGTGCTCTACAAAATGCCAAGAAACCAATTGCTGTGTTTATGGCGGAACAATTGTTATAAGCAATGCCTCGGCCAGTCCGCGTCATCCACGTCCCTGTCGTCCACAATAGGACCTGCTACAGCCGCGTAGCTACGCGACCGCCATCTGTCAGCTGTAGTTGCTAAGGATGCAGGGCGTCAGGCGAGTCTTCTGCGCCTTAAAACAGTACCGTCTCACTAGGGAGGATACTCGTAATAAAATCAAACCCGTCCATAGGCTTAGAGGTGGCAGCCCCACCATTGGTCTAGGGTAATGCGGGTTAATCGCATACATACCTGAAATCAAACCGATTACTGAAACAGACTCAGTCTGCCCTCTGCCCCGACAGTTTGGGGACATAGGATCCCAAGAGAGAGACAAGATGAAATATATCTATGTCAATGTCGGCACAGCAGGAGATACAGTATGTGATAATGTTATATGAGCGACACATGTTAGCAATCGGATTATTAAACGAAATATTATTCATATAAGAAGGAACATGAAAGAGTCTTTTGCAGCGATCGCAAATATTAGTGTTACACAGTTTTTTAGTATAATGTAATCGTTCATGGACTAGTTTTCATATTTCCTGGCATAACAATAAGCCATAGTTCTAACAAGAGCGCCATCACTTTGTTAGTGTATTGACATCGTCCGATGTTACTACCTTTAAAATATGAAGCATTTACCCTTTAGAAAATTACACTTATGATCTATACATATAAAATAGTAAATCTTACGTGTATGTACTTTTTAGATTTTTGTGAAAAAAAATATTGCAGGTGTTTTGGAATAAGAAAATAAACTACATTTCAATCATTTTTAGAAATGTGTGTCTGTCTATATGTCTGTCAGTTTGGTTGTTGAAACACGCATCACTGCTAAAGAACTGTGTTCACGGTAAACCCTCCAATAAAATCCCTTAGTTTTAATAAAATCGGTTCACTCTGTCAGAAGTTACTGTAATTTTAATGACGACGTGACTTAAGTACGAGAGAAAAGTAAATAAGTATAATTGACTTAATACATTAATTACGCACTGTTTTATTTACATTAGGTTCCACGCGGACGGAGTCGCGGGCACAGCTAGTCTTTAATAAGGAGTAATTAACAAATTAGGTAAAGAATAAACAGAACAATAACTATATTCCAAGACGGTAAAAATATGCCTACAACTGCATTCGGAAGTAAGGATGTAAATTGATACGGAAAACATTGGTAAATTAATCGACAGAAATGGAGACGATGATGACCTGTCTAAACCTAGCTATAGATTTAGTTTAAAGAAATCTAATACGATATTAGAAATGCAGTTTTGCAAAATTAATTGGGATTCCAACACGAAATTGAGGTTCATTATACATACCTTTAATAAAATTAGCTTTTCTATCAAAATATACAGTAGTATCGGTAAATGGAGCGGATGTTATTTCGATGCCATAATTAAAAAATATATCCCCAGTTTTAACACATTTACTGTTCGTTATAGATTTGCTTCATAATGTATTTCTAAGAACGAACTATCGCATTGCTGGATACGCCACGCTTCATTTGTCCGAGCTAGATCATCGCTCGGTTAGTTAAGTCGACTATCTGCTGTCATCCTAACTGGCCAATCGTTCTGATCAATTAAATTCGTAATTCGAGGTTCGTCATTCTAAATTTTAGTTTCAAATTTCTTTTTTATTTCTCTATTCTTGGTCTCATGCGTCCTCTTATTATGTCGCTATAGGATATTAAAAATGCATTATCTCCTGCTTGCTTTGTGGCATTCACCATCATCATCATCAGCCTATGACAGACCCACTGCAATGTCATAGGCTTCTTTCTGTAGAAAATATGGCAAACTCTGCGAAATCCACAGTTTTATGTTTTCCCAAACACAGTACCACTTCAAGAACATTTCTCAGGTTCACATTTCCACACGATGTTTCATTCAGTCAGTCGATAGTGTTACCAATTTAGATTGGTGAATGTAGGCGAATTCCGAAAAATTCGTATATACATAGCAAGATTCGAAAAGACCAAATTTTATTAAAAACTAAATACCAAATTCTATACGAGAACTGGACTAGCAAAAATCGCCAAATATTTTTACACTTTATCCTTGACTGTTCACGATAAGCTCGTGGCTTATTGCTAAATCTAGTGACTTACTTAACAAACAACTATGTTTAACTAAATTACATGCCACAAGAGCTTATCTTCAGGCGGATGACGGAGACGGACGGCAACTTTACTTACAATGTTTTCCTTAACGTCTGTTTCTAGTTACCTACTGACCTAAATACCTTACATATATAGGGCAAATTATTAAACATATATTTATATATGTGTGAACGTCATTTGTTTTGTGGCATCATCTATTATTTATGGTCGGCCGTGTTGCAATGTCGTGTCGTTCACAGTGCGTGGGAGTGCTCAAGACTGTGGCGAATTGCGATTAAAACACAACTGAACTAAATTAATAATGACCCATTTTAATAATATAACTAGCTATCCGGCCCGGCTGTACGCGGGTGTTCTCACAAAGAGTTGAGACCGATTCTTCCGTTTCCATTACAACCATGTACAAAACTAAATGACGACTCAACATCGTCTCTGTCAATGATGTTGAAAATCTTCCTACTCTTTTTTATATCATTCGCTGACTCGCCCTTTTCTATGGAGATTTTAACTCAAAATATACACGTTTCCGGACTAATTTTCAAACAATTTATTTCATACAAACCTTGTCTGGACTTTTACAGTCAAAATAAGAGAAGAATTGGCCAAATACAAGTAATAGTTCTGAATTACTCGCTTACATACATTCGGCGATTGAACTTTATTTATACAGATTTAATTGTTATATGAACTGACTCACTATGGCTAATGGAAACTATAGTCCAATTCAAAAATGACGGCATCCACCGCGAGATTGATAATGCACGGCCAATGTCTGCTGTCTTATTAACTTACAAAGTTGTCAGCAGTTGTAAACGTAACGAAGCGAAAGAAAGTAACTGCGACTAATTAAGCATCTAGTGTGTTTTTAACTATGCAACCTTTTTCTAAATTTATATTGTAGTTGATGTAGTAAAGAGATGTTTATTGCACGAAATTTGATATCGATTCGTAATCCTTTTTATTTATTTACTTATTTAAGACATCGAGAATCACATTTCTTTAAAAGAAAACATTTACAGAGGTATTGGCTTCAAAACATCGGATGCAAATTTTGTACCAGTCATAACCCAGGCTTAGTATTGCAAGGATAGTGCGATATCTGTCTACGTAATACTATAATCTTCCTAGTAATATGTCTCTTGAAAACAGTATGCGTTTTAGTTACATAACTTTTGATACATAAAGTGACATTTTAGCCGCTTGATTTATTTATCTGCAATTGTGGATATGGCAACAGGCAACAGTCCGATGAATAATATACTAACAATAAAAAGAAGGAGCAGCATACTAGACTGAAAACCAACAATGCTTTAGCACATCTATACAAGTTACGCTATTAATAATATTGATATATCAAATTATGTAATATTAAATACTAGCGGGCCCGGCAGACGTTGTCCCGCCCTGATTATAAAAAAATACTTGACGAATTATATACCAAAACCTTCCTCATGAATCCCTCTATCTACTGGTGAAACCCGCATGAAAATTCGTTCAGTAGTTTTTGAGTTTATCGCGAACAGACAGACAGACGCGGTAGGGACTTTGTTTTATACTATGTAACTAGCGACCCGCTCCGGCTTCGCACGGGTATAAAATATATAGCCTATGTCATTCACTGAAAAAATGATTAAAATCGATCCGGTAGTTTTGATTTATTCATTACTGCCCGTGGCCCGCCTGCGTTTGTTGCAATGTAAGCGGAAAAAATGTAATTATTTACAACATCACATTAGAAACCTCAAAAATAACAGTATTTCTCCACTATTTAATGGATGTTATTATATATAGAAACCGTCCTCTTCAATCACTCTATCTATTAAAAAAACCGCATCAAAATCCGTTGCGTAGTTTTAAAGACTTAAGCATACATAGGGATATAGGGACAGAAAGAGCGACTTTGTTTTTATACTATGTAGTGATGATGGTGATTGATAAACATATGAAAAAGAAAAAAATAGAACAAGAATAAATGAAAAAGTGAAAATGAATTAATCTATATAAACTAAAATTAATATATGGAAAAGAAAACAAGATGACGAATTTAATGAAAAATATTGAAATGAAATATAATGTACTGAATGTTGTTTAAATAGTCATGGATATAAAATATGTTTATTTGTCCTTTAGAATTTAAAAGCTCGACGGTCAAATACACATACAATTGGAAGTAAGTATGGAAGTCAGAAGTGTTATTCTTGTAAGCTATAGGTATAAATGTTTTAGGAAATCGATAATCAAAATTGGTGTTAAAATTTAGAGACTCTAGCAAGGAGGAAGATGAGATATAATTGTGCAGTCATTTGTGAAGAAAATAGATCATATTGCTTTCTTCAGGCATGTAATGGTACAATCTTTATATATAAAATTCTTCTATATAATAGATGTCACTGAACTCCTCCTAAACGCCTGGACCGATTTTGATAAAATTTTGTGTGCGTGTTCCAGTGGATCCGATAATGGTTTAGATTTACAATTGGACCAGGTAGGTGGCGCTGCGGTTGACTTTTAGAATTTCTTTTGTTTTCAAGGCAGGACAATGTTCGCCGGGCCCGCTAGTAACGTTATAATTATTTATCCTGTCATAGTATGAAAAGACGTTACGACTATGACCTTGTCTACATATCTTAGTGTATAAAACGCGACAACCTATTAGCTTTAGTTAAACTGTAAGCTCTAAATCTACTTTCGTGTATATCAGTTCGCGATTTAGTAAATCTTTACATAGTATAAAATGAAGTCGCTTCCGCTGTCTGTTCCACTAGATCTTTTAAACTATTCAACGGATTGTAATACAGTTTTCAGCAATAGATAGAGTGATTCAAGAGGAAGTTTCATATGTATAACACATACATATTATAGTACAGAACAGCCGAAAAATTCAAAGATTTGATTGTTATGTCGTAACAAATATATTTTTGTGCGCTTAAATCGCAAACGCTGGCTAAACCTTACGAGATAGATCAAATTAATGTACAACGAAATCGTATATCTTGAAAAGATCGATAGAAAAGTTCACAATAGTATATATTTATCTCTAAAGGATAACCCACATTAACCATTTGTATCTTTAAAAAAAATAATTATGTGTTATTTACCAAGCTATTGATACAATACAGTATTATTCCTTATCCAATTAAATACATTACATACGTTGTACATGTTATGTAGATTAAAGCTGCCCTTAACAGTATCTCATTAAAATGGATATCTACATTACACCCGTGCGAAGCTGGAGCGAGTCGCTAGTTCATTATTATGTACTTGAAAGTTCTATTAAGTAACATCGATCAGTTATTATTTTATCCATATGAAGGGATAAAGGATATCACTGTCGCAGTATTGATTTTACTTATATAAGTAGATGAAAATAAGAATCTATATAGATTTCTTATTTTTTGTTCCTATCTTTCTGTTAAAATATGTTGGTAACATCAAATAAATCGCACCTCTAACCAAGAAAAGAAGTAACTCAAAAAAATAATTTTGTGGGAAAATGAGTTTTAAGTTTGGCCATGTTTATATTTTCGACTTAAATTTATCTTAAAAATAAAAACGGAAACGCTTTACGTCAGTTCTAAAAGTAGGGATATAGTAGTGTAATTATGTTGCTATTTGGTCGTTGTAAAAATATCATCATTTGTAACACGGACGCTTAAATAAGCATTAAATAATGTCGTAAATAATTGACTTTTTTAAAGTGAAACTTTTATTACATCGTCTCAAACTTTTTCGTCTGTGTGTTGCATGTCGCGTGATGGTCGGCCGCGGAGTAGGGATAAAGTGAAAGGCGCTCGTCAGAGCAGCCAGGGCCAATATGGCGCCGCCTATAGTTCTCAGCAGCTGACCGTGTAGTGTATAGACTATTATTAGTTAAATGTCTATAGTGTGAAAAAAAGTTTCACTTTTACCGTGGTTTCATAAAACCACACAATCCTTTTTTTATAAAATATTTTATTAAATAATTTCAATACAGACGGATTAACGGCATATTGCTCTGCAATAATTAGGGCAAAACTGAATTAGTTCGCAATATTACCGAAAATACTACCTAATCTTTTAATAATATTAATTACTGCCTAAAATGACGTAAACTAATTATTTTTTATTAAAACAACGACTTATTTTATTTAACTTCACTTTATTAACTACTAGCTTCTGTCCGCGACTTCGACCGCGTGGAATAGTTATTTTGAATTAAAGCTAAAACGCAGCGGAAGCTCTCAAAAGAAAAAAATGATTTTGAAAGGTTCTTCATTGGTGCTCCGCTACCCACTGTTCTTAGCATGATGATATATAATAAACGATAAACGAGCTCTCTAACAATGAAGGAATTTTTCAAATCGGACCAGTAGTTCCTGAGATTAGCGCGTTCAACCAAATTAGTTAAAGATTACTGCTATTCTCTCGTACTTAACTCGAGCCGTCATTCAAATTACAATAACTTATGACGGAGTGGGCCGATATTAATGAAACAAAAACTAAGTTACGGCTGAAGATATGCTTTATGAGTTATAATTTGAGGTTTTATTGTGAACTCAGTGCTTTAGCAGTGATGCGTGTTCATACAAACAGACATTTCTAAAATTGAAATGTATTCTACACACATCAAAAAAGTCTAAGCAACATGCGTGATATTACAAATTTTACCATTTATATTAATTAATTTCTAAGTATTTACTCAAACAAAGTGGTAAGTAGGTAAGTAAACTTTTTTGTTATTGATGACATACTGGCTGGTTGAAAAAAAAATTTGATTATGTTTTGTTTTTTCATAAAATTCAAATGACTGCGAATTTGTTTGAATTTAAGTGCGTTTTAATTGCTACGTTTAGTCTTGATTTTATAATTTTACCAACCATTTAAATAAAGTTAGCGATAAAATTGAATTGTTAGATATTCTTTACGTCATGAAGCGACGTCATTTGATGGAGATGAAATGCAAAGAGCTGTAGGGATGTTGCAAGCGGGAAGTAATCAATCTCAGGTATCTCGACATTTTGGCATTCATAGAAGTGTTATTTGTCGTCTTTGGCAGCGCTACAATAATACAGGAGAACCCGCTGAACAGCATCCAGGCCGTAAAAGGAGTACAACCACTCGGCAAGACCGGTACATACAACTGACTGCAAGACGCCAGCCGATGTTAACCGCTCGAGAGATAAGTTTGAGGCTACAAATTTCAAGTGGTGTTGATGTAAGTCCTCAAACTATGCGAAATCGACTGCATGAGTACGGCCTACGAGCTCGACGCCCAATCAGGTGCCCACCGATACGGCACGGGAATCGCGCTCGTCGATATGAATGGTGTAGAGAACACATAACATGGACCCAGGAACAATGGGATAAAATTATGTTTTCCGATGAGTCGCGATTCGGGTTTAAGCCTGATACAAGAAGGGTGCGAGTGTATCGTCGGCCCGGAAATACTGAAAGGCTCAGGTGCGTTCAGGAAGTTCATCCATACAGCGGCTCAACAGTTATGTTATGGGCGGGTATTATGAAGAACAGGCGAACTGAGCTCGTTTTTGTAAATTGAAACATGAATGCTGAAAATTACATTGAGGATATTCTCAGACCTTATGTCTACCCATTTGCACAAACCTTTGGCTCCGATTTTAGGTTAATGCATGACAATGCGCGTTCACATACAGCTCGGCGAACCAGTGAATACTTTGCAACGGAGAACATCCGGGTATTGCCCTGGCCTGCACAATCGCCAGATCTCAACCCCATCGAGCACGCATGGGACATGCTTCAGAGACGTGTTTTGAAGGACTTGGACGGAGCGACAACAACCCAACAGCTGAAGGATTTGCTACAATTCCATTGGGAGCGAATACCGCAAGATGACATAAACAGTCTCATTAATTCAATGAATAATCGTTGTCGACAAGTTCTGAATAGCAGAGGAGCCCATACTTTGTATTAAATTGTTCTATTCTTTCACAATAAATACATTTTCTTTAGAAATTTCATTTTGTAAGAAAAAAGTTTAGTTTCTTATGTATCTTAGTTTCTACAGTATATTCTAATATTGTTCATTTCTGTTATTAAAAGAACTTATAAAGACAACAGCTGTTATTTTTACATCATAGAACCCTAAAGATATTATTTTAAAAATAAAATACAACGTTATAATGTGAAGAACCATCCTAAAATTTAAATTAGTACATGTTGCTTAGACTTTTTTGATGAGTGTATTACTTGTTCCTAGACACCTGCAACAATTTTTTTCACAATAATGTAAAAAGTACAGACATGTTCGATTTACATACTTATTATATGTATAGATGTAGAAGATATATAGAGAGAAGATCTTCAGAGACTATATAATATACTAGCGGTCCCTGTGGTCGTTGTCCCTCTTTGATAATTAAAAAAAAATCCTAAAAGTCATCTGCAGCGCCACCTGCCGGGTCCAATTGTGAATCTAAACCATTCCCTGGATTAAGAGTCATATATAATTTTCTAGAAAGTGTCTCGCATAACTGATGAATATTCTCCAGTTTCATTCATAAATTTCTCGCACACGCATCTTTATTAGTCATATATAACGCATTCAGGTTTGTCGCGGCACGCAATTATCTGTACGGCCATTATCTCATGTTTACAATCGACTGGTATATGCCAACGGCTTCGCCTTTGTTGAAATCGTATAAATGTTCGACAGAATATACGACCCAGCTACTTTTTTTTCCAATTTTATACAAAACTATTTTGTGCCCGCGTCCTCACTCGCTCTGATGTGGATTTTGACCTAGCCTATGGGAACAATACTTTTTATCTGAATAAAAGGTATGTAATGTCCTTTTCTTTACCTTTTCTATACAGCCTGTATGTAAAATTTCAAGATGATGAGACGTGTAATTAACACGTGATATCGTAACAAACAAATCAACTCAAATTCGCGTTCACAACATTCGATTTCCCGAATGAGTCACTTTACTTATTTAAAAAATGACGCACGGTAATTTCTACTAGGATTGTTTTTAAAAAGGTCTTTTTTATATCGTTTAAATCGATATAGTTTTGAGATAGCACTAAGAGTTCAATCAGTCAGAGCTGCCAATTGACCCTAAACGGTGGATAATTCCGAGCGATTTGATAGTGTGGGTTAAATTTGTAGAATATTTATTTTGATACAGATAAAAATGGGTATTTCCGTTTACGTTCACTCACTCTATAGAAATTCCCAGATGCTTATTTTTATTTTTCACTGATCAGAAGTGCATAGGTAAGTTACAGAACTAGGAAAATTATTTTATTTAGTTACTAACTGTGCCCGCGCCTACGACCGCGTGGAATCAAGTATAATATTACAAAATACTCTGGTTTCTTTATGATGTTGAAGTCCATTTACGTATTTATTCATATCTCGTACTTAAGTCGCATCGTTATTAACTTAAATTACAATAACTTTTGACAGAGTAAACCAATTTTAATGAAACAAAGACTAAATGTTACTCGAGAGTATGCTTTATGATTCTATTGATGAGGTTTTATCGTAAACGCAGTACTGTAGCAGTAATGCGTGCCCAAACAAACGAACAGACAAACAAACAGACACATTTTTAAAAGTGATTGACATGTATTTTATTACGTATTCCTAAACAGCTACAACAATTTTTTTCACAGAAAACTAAAAAGTACAGACACCTTAGATTTACGTTCTTATTATATGTATAGATTTATAATGAACTTGATTAAGTAAAATTGAACCGTATTGTCATTTGTTTAATGTTCAATGGAACAGTCATCGAAACTCATTAAATACTGCTAACCACATAAGATCAGTAAAGCAAGATATATTAAAATTCCAGTCCCGAATTTAAATGTTAGTAATTATTGTTTTCTGAGTTAATCAGTTTTGGAAATTAGTTGTTCTTTCTTTAATGTTTCCTGTAATTCCTAATAATAATAAATGCTAACGTGAGTTTGTTCGTTAATTCAAATTTGCATACTTTTTGTCAGGAATACAGAAGAGAATATAGGATATCTTTCACGTAGTCCAGTGAAGCTGTTAAGACCTTGCTAGGTCAATAGCGTAGTCAGTTTGAAAAAAAAAACCTTGCTAGGTCAATAGCGCAGTCAGTTCGAAAGAAAAAGATATCTTTCATTTAAAAAAAAGGTTGAGGCAGTCATAAGACACAATACTCCTGCAACAATTCTTATTGTGGAAACCGCATGTGATGGTTCTGTTAAAAAAAAAGTGGCGGCAGCCCCAAGGACTGCCGACAGAAATGAAAACTCAAAACGATGGAATAACTGTGTTCTCTTTTGAATTTTTAAATTAATTATAGTGTGAATTATTTAAATTTCATAATTTGTTTATTGAAATTATTCACATTAGTCATGTTTTCACATCTATAGGCATACTAAGCAACATTTACAATCAAACCTATGATGAGATGGAAAATATCAATATTACATGTACACAGGCCGCTATACTACGTGTCGCAATTCTGAGGCAAGCCGCGCGTGCGCAATATGGCCGGTCACGCTTACTAGCATGTCATCACGCGAAGTTTATCTCTCGCCAAAAAATACCGCTCCTTTAGCCGCTAAAGAAGTTTTCACTTGAATTAAATTAAGTGATAAAATAAATCAATAACTTTCTCTCCACATTAGAAATCACCATTTTATACTCTGAACAGCTTACTGAGTTAACGATATTGTAAAAATTTGCCGTGGGTGAGCCGGGCTTTGAGACGAATTAATCTATACTTCTATACTAATTACTAATAATAATATAATAAAGAGGTAAAGTTTGTGAGTTTGTGACGTTGTAGGAGGTAATCTCAGGAACTACTAAACCGATTTTGAAAGTTCTTTTACCAATAGAAAGCTACATTGTTTGTGAGTGTCATAGGCTATATATCATCACGCTAAGGCCAATAAGGGTGGAGCAATAATGAAAAATGTTTTAAAATCGGGGTTTTTTATCCTTTCGAGAGCTTCCGCTGCGTTTTAACCCAAAATAACTATTCCAAGCGTACGAAGTCGCGGGCAGAAGCTATTAACTAATTATTATATCTATACTAATATTATAAAGAGGTAAAGTTTGTGAGGTTGAAGGGGGTAATATCTGGGGAGTCGGAGAAAAAATGGTCGAACGAAAACGTTTCTTACGAACGCTGTCTTAACGATGAGAGATTTATGACTGAGTTCTAGAGAAAAGTTGTAGCTTGATAATGCCTATTGCCGCCCAACGAAGTGGGCACGGGTCAGCTAGTGTCGTATATAAAAATAAAACTAGGAGGCTCTTCATTCAACGATTATGAATACGAAATACGATCAAACGAATAAATATTCTACATTAAGTTACTGCAATATTTACTAAGGAAAAAAATTATAACACCATGTATAATAGACTGTTTTTTATTCTTCATAACTCTTAGCGTTTTACCACAATCTCATATGATGTTAAATGTCGACGTGATGTTAAAGATGGCAAACACGCCAAATCTAGAGAGAGCTGGCTCTCAAATGTAGCTGTCCGAACATACCAACGTATGTTTGGCGATAGGTTTTCAACTTGACGGTGGTATCTAGCCAGGCGGACGTAGAAAAAGCCCTACCACCATGCTTTTCCTTCACCAAAAGCTCCGACTCCGTTGCAAGGATACGAACTTACATCTAACACATCGAACACCCTATGAACTAAGCTATCATAGCTTCACAAACACTCAGAAACTCTACACAAAATGCCGTCAAAATGTCTAAAATATTTAATCAACCGAATTCCCACAGTCTTAAAGATAAATAACAATATTACATCTAAGATTATAATGTAAAATATCGCATTACAGAAATATGTTCGGAGAGCTTTAGTATTAGTACCGTTACTGCGCATTGCGAGCGTTTGATAAAAAGCTATGCGCACGAAGATAACCCTTTGATATAGTAAAATAAGAGCAGATAGTCCACTTCCATCTACAAGAGTTTTTTATCAAGTTACTGACAGTTACAGCTGCGTTATTTTATGTACACATTGCTGTGGCTCAATAATTGAAAAAAAAAAACAAAATTAAGGTTCTGTAATAGTCGAAACTACAGTCTTCCGTCAACAAATTAATTTAAAGCGTCATCTGTTCGAGACTGGTGATATCTGCAAATTATTTAATTTGTAATTTTTTTTTTTTTTTTTTTATATCATAGGAGGCAAACGAACAGGTGGGTCACCTGATGTAAGTGATCACCACCGTCCATAGACACTTGCAACACCAGGGGAGTCACAAGTGCGTTGCCAGCCTATGTGGGGGGGGGGGGGGAGGAAGGGAAGGGGAAAGTGGAAAGGGAGGGGAGGTGGGTCTCCGGCGCTCTCACTGACCGAACGAAACGCAACAATGCAAGCACTGTTACTTCACGTCGGTTTTCTATGAGAGGGTGGTACTACCCCGGGCGAGCCGACCCATTCATGCTGAAACCAGTAATAGCTTCAGCGTGGCTCTACCACCTACAGTAAATTAAAAATTAAAAATTAAAAATTATTGAGACCATTAATCGAAATATAAATTATTCTATCTCTCAAGTTGGATCAAATTATACATAAATGCCAACTTTAATGAAGATCGGTTGAGTAGTTTCGGAGCTCATCGTGGACAAACATCATGACTCTGGATTTTTATATATTTAGATTTTTATTGACTGTCTGTCTTATATGTGTTTGCATGTGGAATTTTTTAATTGAATTTAATTAACTCCTTAATGAGATAGAGATCTGGAATTAAAAATAGCTAAATATTGGATGACCCAAATAATTAATAGAAACAAGTTTCTATTTCAGCTTTGAACGAACACAATTGAAATTATAAACCTGTTTATTGTGAAATTTTACACACATAACAAAAAATAATACGTTTTTTTTTAATATTCAGGATGAAATTACACACACCAATCAGCACATGAAATAAGTATTATGTATATTTTTGAAGTTATACTTCTTTTGGCGCGTTAGGGAAAAATGATGACAGTAAATTTTTACGATGCGCGCGCACACCGTCACTAAAAACCGACACCTTGAAGTTAGTTATAGTCAACATTTCTTTGTATTAAAACTTTCAATTTATTAAATACCATTTTTCTATTGTTAGTGTCGTTTTTTCTACAAACGTAGAATAAGGCGACAGATAACATTTTTGAAAAGATTCTTATTTTGTTACGCCAAAGAAGTGTAACTTCTAACGCGTGTACATAAGGACTTTTTTACTGAAAACCTGCAGTCGACAACGAAAACCTCATCCAAATCAGTAGTTTTTGAGAAAATCGTGGGTATACAAACATACGTAACTCTTTTTGAAGTCGGTTAATAGAAAGACAATATTTACAAAGATACGATATCAGATGACGTTTATTTACATAATTTGTCTACTGCTTCTTGCCAGATACATTAAAGTTAATATGATTAATTACTTGGTCGAAAACATAACAGCTTCATATTATATCATCACAATCTTACCTCATATTTAACGACTAGCCGGCAAGGCGGACGTTGTCCTGCCCTGATAATAAAAAAATCTTTCAAGTTAGACATATGATGTCGCTGCCTTTTTTGTAGGAATTATCGAGCTCTACAACTTTTCTCTAGAACTTCGCCCGTTTTTTCTCCGACTTACTTTGCAAATCCGACTCCCACAAAAAAACTCTTTTCATTTTTCGGGTTAATATATAACCTATAACACTCACAAGTAAAGTGGCTTTTTATTGGTAAAATAATTTTCAAAATCGGTTTAGTAGATCCAGAGATTACCCGCTACAACGTCACAAACTCACAACGTCACAACTCACAAATTCACAAATGTTACCTCTTTATAATGTTACTAGCCTCTGTTTGCGACTTCGTTCGCGTGGAGTACCTACTTTGGGCTAACGCTAACACGCAGCGGAAGCTCTCAAGACGAAAAAACCCCGATTTTGAAATATTCTTCATTGGTGTTCCGCTTCTATTCTTCTTAGCGTGATGATATATATCATATAACCTTCCTCGATAAATGAGCTATATAATACTGAAAAATTTTCAAATCGGACCAGTAGTTTCTGAGATTACCCCATACAACGTCACAATCTCACAAACTTTACCTCTTTATAATATTAGTATAGATTAGTATTAATATACACGATGTGGTCCAAGATGATAAACATGCTAAACGCAAGACGGAAACTTGCTCTCAAGTGTAGCTGCCGGAACACAGCTATAGATGATTGACTACAGATTTTATACTTAAGGGTGGTTGCTAGCCAGGCGATCTTAAAAGTGACATACGTAATATATTCCACAATAAACACAAAAGACACATTTGATCATTTTGCCAGCCTAGCTTTTTAAATGTAGGATATAAAAAAAAACATTGTGTGGATTTATGAAACCACGATGCAAGTGAAACTTTTATTCGGATCGTAGGCGTTTAATTGAAAAATTCTGGTTTTCTTTTTATTGTAGCTCGGCAAAATGACTGCACTATCCCTGATAGTAAGCAAAGTACAATCCAAAAACAATGGCGACCACCGAGAGACACACTATCCATCACTGGTCGCCGCTATCATGCCGGCCGAGGATTGGTATGGCCGCGTTTTTAATCTTAACTTAGTAATTGAAAAATGAGAATGATAATGAGAAATCAATAGTAGACAAGATATCCAACAGTAGATTTTAATTTCCATCTGCATATTAACGGAACGGAGTACCTACGGACTACATAATAAATACGATCATTCATATGATACACATAGTGGCCTTGGCTGCTCTGTCGAGCGCCTTTCACTTTTCCCATACTCCACTACCGGCTGTAATGCGACATGCGATAGATAGACGAAAAAATTTGAGGCGATGGCAAAAGATTTCACTTTAAGAATATGTTAATTAAGCTGTTTTTACTTGACTGTAACAATATAGATTTATACGCTGTCAATAATGTAACAAAAGGAACGTATGCATTGCACGTATGCGTTGTTAAAACGCAGCATGACTTGTAATAATGAGAGAGGTAAATGGTTCGTATGATATAAGGCGTTGCTGAATCGTTAATCATATTATTTATTACGCTAACTTTTACCAATTACTCATTAATTATCCGACGGCATAGGACGGTAATGTTTTTGTATATTAGTGGGTGTATTTACGTATGAATGTATGACTTATTTAAGACATCAAACCCCTTGACGGATTTTAATGTATGTTATGTGATTCTTTTTCTTTGTGAGAATGCAATGAGTGTATCATCATTACATTGTATGTATAAAATGAAGTTCTCTGCCTCGTCTGTTCGCGATAAACTCACTAAGAAAATCATAAAGCATATCCTGGAGTAACGTTCAGTCTTGGTTTCATTATAATCGTTTCACTTTATCAAAAGTTATTGTAATTTTAATGACGACACGATTTAAGTACGACAGAAAAGTAGATAAGTAAATAGACTTATACATTCAGACGATTTTATTAGTCACCGTTTTTTTTTTACATTAGGTTCCACGCGGACGGAGTCGCGGGCACAGCTGGTAGTTGATAAAATAAATTTTCTTATGGAGTATCTGTTGAGATTTGAGCATTCGATGATGAGCGGGTATGGCTATACCTTGACAGGTTAACCGTTGGTAGAGTTTTAATATGGTGTCCAGCAAATAGTACCGCCGCCTTGTCAATGGTATAGTTGTCTGGTTTAGTACGGTTTATCACATAGTCATCTACTAGTTTATATTTACATTATAACGTTGTATCTAATCCCTGGTTTATTAAGTAATCCGAATGAAGTGCATTAAACTTTGTCGGTGTTATTATAAAAAGCTAAATAGGTATTGAATACTTGTTGTAAAAGTTTCGAATTAAATGCACCGCGGTCGCTGAATGTTCGCCATCTTGTTTTTTTGTCTCGCTTTGGTTACGTTAGGTTAGACTTGCGAAAAAAGATAACGCGATTTTGCCTCGGGCGAGCGCGATGCATTTACTTTGAAACCTTTTTAAAGCAAGTATTTAATTTTTTTGTAATAACACCGCGTATGTGTTAAAAACAAACACATTTTAAAATACCGAGTTAAAAATGCAAATGTTTGTTTTTTTGAAGTGATTTTTTTTGCTGGAGATAAGCTTATAATTTCGCGTGATGGCATGCTAGTAAGCGTGACCGACTGTATTGCGCTTGCGCGGCTTGCGAATTGATATTTTGCAGCTCATCATAGGGTTGATCGATTAATAAACTTATAAGAATGTATATAACTATTGCCCCGTGTGCCAATAGATGTGAAAACTCGAGTAATGTTAATAATTTCAATAAACAAATTATGAAATTTAAATAATTCACAGTATAATATATTGAATAATTAAAAGAGAACACAGTATTCCATTGTTTTGAGTTTTCGCTTATGACTGCCCTTATAACTGCCTCAACTTTTTCTTATTTATTAACAAAAACTTTCTTAAATTACAGGTGCAATGGGTAATGATATGTCTGAGGCCATACAATTATGTTGCAATGAGGGTACGACTTACGCGAAGAACCACACCATAGACAGCTGCTCTGCGAACCAGCCTATGCCGTCTGGAGTACGTCAGGAATTCAGTTCTCTATGCATTATAGTTCGAAGTCAATGCTGCAAGGAATACTTTCAGTAAGTTTTGGAAGTGTAAATTTCTTTAGCCGCGTTGAGTGATTTTGTAGGTAAAATCTATTTGGTATTGCATTTATCATCGTCAGCCTATAAGAGAACCATCGCAGGGCCACAGGCCTTTTCCCGAAGGAAGGTATGGGCGTAATCACCACGCCAGCCCACGACGTATTGGTGTTTCAAACTCTGAGAAATCCACAGTTCTATGTTTTCCCACATACAGTAGTATTAGAAGAACATTTCTCAGGTTAAGGTTTCTTCATGATATTTTCCTTCACTGGTAGCAGATAGTGTTACCAATTTAAGAGAGAGAGACGAACTTCTTAGCCTTCCATGGATTCACCGTGCGGGTGCCGGGTCCATCGTGTGGCAGAGGGAGAAACTCAGAGCAGGTCCCAGGACTTGCGACCCAGGTGTAGGTTTAAGGAGGCCCCCTTTGAGATGCGCATCAACGTTCACCTTCACTGCCCGAGTTTCCCGCCCTGCCTAGCCATATATGGTAGGAACCTGTTAGTGCAGCCTTTGATACTCGTTCTAAAATAGAACTTACTGCGTATAACTTAACCACATAGCCATTTTTATTTAGTTCATTAGTTAGTTCGTAATATTTATTTAAGAACCCAGTCCGACTCTATTAAACTGTAAATGTACGCGAATTCCGAAAAATTCGTTGGTACATGCCGGGATTCGAACCTGAGGACATCGAGATGATATTCCACCGTTCAAACTACTAGACCACCACGATTTTATTGCACTTATACCAGACATTATATATGCTCGACTGTTTCAATTTTTGGATGGCTAAAATGTGATTTTGCATCACTGACCGTCACCGACATGCTCGTGACGTACTGCGCTTACGTCACACTAAGTGTACGGCCTGAGTGCATCTGCGTTCGGCGGTGCGTCCAGCGTCCAAGAGCGACGCTCGCGCGCCACACAGGACACTCACGTATTAATGCATACGTTTGAAACGAACGCCGGACGCGACGCTTCGTTCGATGCTCGACTGTAGCGTCCACTCTGGTCGTACACTTACGACGTATAGCGGTCTGTGTACATGTAATATTGATATTTTGTATTAAAAATTATGCGGTCCCTCATATTTTTAATGAATTAATTAAACTGCTTTTACAAATTATGTAATTTAAATAATTCAGAATATAATTGATCTAAAAATTCTAAAAAGTTCACCGTTATCATAAAAGGTCCTTATTGTATAACAGAAATAATTAGTTTTAACAGAGATACTTGTTATTGTGATGCGTCTTAAGTAGTATCGAGTTTTTGTTGAAACAGAATTTCGTAACGCAACTATAGATATAAAGAGTTAGTCTATTTTCTATCATTTAGATAACTGATAACAGTTACCTTCAACGTGAAAATCTATATTCAAGGTCTTACGATGCCTTCCGGCAGACGCACATGGGATATATACATATAATAACACTGTAAATCTAACGTGGCTGTACTTTTTAGATTTCTGTAAAAAAAAATGTTGCAAGTGTCTAGGAATCATTACATAGTATAAAACAAAGTCCCCTAAGGCGTCTGTCTGTCTGTCTGTTCGCGATAAACCCAAAAACTACCGAACGGATTGTTATGCGGTTTTCACCGGTGAGTAGAGTGATCGATGAGGAACGTTTTAGTATATAATTTGTCAAGGATTTTTTCATAATCAGGGCGGGACAACGTCTGCCGGGCCCGCTAGTAAGTAATAAAATACAGTTCAATCATTTTTAGAAATGTCTTTCTGCCTGCGTGTTTAAACACGCATCACTACTAAAGTACTGCGTTCATGATAAAACCTTTTCAAAAAAATCACAAAGCATCTCGAGTAACATTTATTCTTTGTTTTATTAACATTGGTTCGATCTATCAACAGTTATTGTAATTATAATGAGCACGCAACTTAAGTACAAGAGAAAATAAATAGTAATTAGACTTCAAACATTCAGATGACTTTGTTAGTCACTGCTTTGTACATCAGGTTCTATGCGGACGAAGTCGCGGGTACAGCTAGTTTTAATAATATTTGGCCACATTACTACTCAAGATTATGTCTACTACTAAGCTATGTCCACATTTTTGACTTTATTAAAGTTATTTTTTTCCTTTTCAATACTAATGTGTAAGAGTTAAAGAAGGCTTACTTTAAGAAGCATTTACGCCATAATTAAAAAATAATGTTATTTTTCAGGAAAAAGCAAGACTGCGAGACAGGTATTGACGTTGCGACCACCTCGAGGCATTGTCAGACACTCAAAGCTTCAGCGAAGGTGAGCTCTCTTTCTCGCTTTTTATATTCACATAACAGAGTCGTAGTTGTTGAGTGATTTGATCGGTGGAATATCGATACAATCGCCGCAGGTTGGAATCCCGGAATTTAACAATCAATTATTCGCGTACATTTTACTAATTCAAATTAGCAATAATATCAGCTAACGATGAAGAAAACTGTTCTTGTAGTACCATTGTATACGAAAATATATAGAACTCTGGATTTATCGGAGTTTAAAATCGCCAGTACGCTGAAGGCTGGCATGGTAATTATGCCCATATCTTTGTTCAGGAAGAGGCTAATGATCCTGTAGCCTGTCTCTTACAAAAAAATAAACTCACCAAATATATGTGGAGCTCTTAAAGACAAATAAATTAAACATTCAGTACGATAAAAACGTGCACTAATTTTAATTATTACTAGCTATACCCGCGAATCCGTCCGCGTGGAACGAAACGTAAATAAAGTAAATTTTCAAAAAAAAGTATTAACCGACTTCAATATCAATCAAAAACCCATAAGGCACTAAAAAGCGGAAAATAAATAGTTTATCAAATTAACCAAATTAAATAAAACATATGAATATGTGTGCTACCTAGAGATGTATTGGAAGTCGGTGCCAACCGAAATTTCAAATTTGTTCCAGGTAGAAATGTATTACAGAGACGACTTAAATTTTGTACCTATGTAGATGATATGATTTTCGGTTCGCACCGACTTCCAATACATCTCTAGGTAGCACACATATTCATATGTTTTATTTAATTTGGTTAATTTGATAAACTATTTATTTTCCGCTTTTTAGTGCCTTATGGGTTTTTGATTGATATTGAAGTCGGTTAATACTTTTTTTTGAAAATTTACTTTATTTTTCCATTTTTAGTGTACATAAATATATTTTACTAGCAGTGCCCGCAAACTCCGTTCCGCCTTAAGTATATTAATATATGCGCATTTTTTGCGGTATGGTATGCGATATGGTTTCAATTGGTTGTACAATAAGTAACGTTTGGTACGAACGCAACCTTATCAATAATCTGCGATAGTTTCTACCACCAACTCGGCTACCATCGCTTCACACATAATACACCTTAAGCAATGTAATTACAATGCTTGCGTCATGTTGCAACACAGCAACGAACATAAGCACAATAGGCTCCTAAGAATTGAAGAGTTTTTTTTATAATATTGGTCGCAAACAAACATACGGGTCACCTGATGGTAAGTGATCACGGCCGCCCATGGACACCTGCGACACGAGAGGAAACACAGATGCGTTGCCGGCCCTTAAGAAAGGAGTAGGCTCGTTTCTTGAAAGTTTTCTTACTTTGTCACGGATCCCATAATCAGAACCTAACCAAACTCTCATCAAACTACCCTTGAAGTACGTCCTTTCCAATAAAAAATGAATCATCGAAATCGGTTAGCGTGATATTGAGTTATTCGTCTATTTGTCGTGTACATACTTAATGCAAATTTAAAACTTATACGGTTTTGCACTGGATGCCGTTGTCGGAACTGGACCAAATTAAAATGGGACCACACGGGAAGTACCAGCTTTCAAATAAAAAAAGAATAATCAAAATCGGTTCATCCAGTCCAAAGTTATGAGGTAACAAACATAAAAAAAAAAAAAATACAGTCGAATTGATAACCTCCTCCTTTTTTTGAAGTCAGTTAAAAATCATCCGAATGTATGAGTCCATTTACTATCTACTTTTTTTTCGTACTTAAGTTGCGTCGTCATTAAAATTACAATAACTTGTGATAGAGTGAACCGATTTTAATGAAACCAATACTAAATGTTACTCGAAGATATAATTTATGATTTACTTGGTGATGTTTTATGGTGAACGCCGCACTTTAGCAGTGATGCGTGTTCAAACAAACAGACAGACAGATATGTTAGACAGACATTTCTAAAAATGATTGAAATGTATTTTATTACTTATTCCAAGACACCTGCAATTATTTTTTTCACAATAATGTAAAAAGTACAGACTCGTTAGATTTATATTCTTACTAGCGGGCCCGGCAGACGTTGTCCCGCCCTGATTATAAAAAAAATCTTGACAAATTATATACTAAAACGTTCCCCATGAATCACTTTATCCACTGGTGAAAACCGCATGGAGATCCGATCAGTAGTTTTTGAGTTTATCGCGAACAGACAGACAGACAGACAGACAGACGCGCTAGGGGACTTTGTTTTATACTATGTAATAATGATTATTACGAGGACAATTGGTATAACTTTGAGATACTGAGTGCAATACCACCAGCATATATTATTTAGGCTCAAGTTCTTAAAATAAAAAATCTTTTCGTCTTTCTACACTTTAGCAAGCTCGAACCTGATTATACGGATCTGATAAAAGCATTCCACTGTGTGTAAACTGCATAATAACAAGTATTCTTGTGATATCAGGATTTATTAACAACTTATTATGTAAGCTCTAAAACCCAAGAGTATTTACATATTTTTATAACAGATACAACTTGGAGGAAGATGAAATATTAATGCATTCTCATTATATATATTCTTGTCCGAAAGCAACAGTGTTTGTTGTGTAGGAATTTAAAAAAGTTGTAAAACTAACAATTTGGTCCGACGTAGCAAAATTTTGCAGTCCAGTCTAGTTAAGTTATTTGGTAGTTACAGTGACCAATATAAAATACCTAATCTGATTTGTCCTTCCTACTTTAATCTGAAACTCATTGGCCACTGTCACGTCAATCTGTTAAGAAGAATGATTGATTTTATTTGTTTAACGCTTACCAGAGAAAGTTTAAACTGAAACAAGTAATAAAAAAGCATCGAAATATTTACGATGCATTTCCGGATAGTAATGCCTTGATTGATTTAATTGCAATTGTCATTTAATGTCAGACGTACTACATTACCATTTACCATCTTATAGGTGGTAGAGCCACGCTGAAGCTATTACTGATTTTGGCATGAATGAGTCGGCTCGCCCGGGGTACTGCCACACGACCCACAGAAAACCGACGTGAAGTACAGTGCTTGCATTGTTGCGTTTCGTTCGGTCAGTGAGAGCGCCGGAGGCCCACCTCCCCTCTCCTCTTCTCTCCCCCTCCTTCACCTTCCCCCCAAAGGCTGGCAACGCACTTGCAATTCCCTTGATGTTATTAGTGTTTATGCACGACGGTGATGTAGTAGATGTTATATGTTATTCGTAATCTTGTGTTATTTAACTCTATATTTTGTAATATTGGTGATGTTTTACGGAATAAAACATGTTTTATGTTGTTCGGTTATTGTCCACAAGTAACGTGGATGGTAAAACTCCCTGGAAAGTTCTAACAAGGCGGTCACGATCTTGTTACAATTGAAATTAGCACAAGATACTTATATGTCATTACCTAATCGACAATGGCAGTAATAATCTAGAAGATTGGTTGCCAAAAATAGAATTTAAAAAATATATATTGAAGTACATTTTTAAAACAAACTTATATTCAAATTATCTGAAAGGTTTTTTTATTCTCAATTATTCTTCTCAAAACTTAACACGCATATTCATTATAAACTTAATCGGATCTTCTTATAATCACTTTCAAAGTTGCTAAACCAAGACGGTGTTATTACAAAAAAATTAAATACGTATTGAATACTTGCTTTAAAAAGGTTTCGAATTAAATGCACCGCGCTCGCCCGAGGCAAGTTCGCATTATCCTTTTTCGCAAGTCTAACGTATCGTAACTAAAACGAGACAAAAGAGCAAGATGGCGAACATTCAGCGACCGCGATGCATTTAATTCGAAACCTTTTTAAAGCAAGTATTCAATACGTATTTGATTTTTTTTGTAATAACGCCGGGAAAGACTAAAGGGATTTTTGAAGTGAAAACTTCTTTAGACGTGTTAAGTGGTATTCTTTTGCAGAAGATAAACTTATGGTTTCGCGTCATGACTTGATAGTAAGCTTGACCAACCGTATTGCGTACAGCTTGCGTCCGACTAGCGACGCGTAGTATAGCGACTTGTATATATCTAATATTTATATTTTGGATTGAGATTTTGCAGGCCATCATATGTTTGATTGATTAATTAATTAATATTTAATAATTAATTAATTATAATTAATTAATTATAAACTTTATAAAATGAATGTAATTATTGCTCCGAGTGCCAATAGATGTGAAAACCACAGTAATGTGAATAATTTTAATATACAAATTATAAACTTTAAATATTGGAATTCAGACTATAATTCATTTAAATATTCAAAAGAGAACACAGTTATTCCATCGTTTTAAATTTTCATTTCTGACAGCAGTCCTTATGACTGCTTGGACTTTTTAATTTTAAGAACTTGTAGTCTAAACATAAGATATCGGTTGCATTGCACTCAGTATCTCAAAGCTGTATGTAGCTCCATGTAGTATATAGGTATACGTTAGTAAGTTCTCTATATTTTATTTCTAAGATATACCAGAAGTTTAAAACAAATACTACAGTATCTAAAGTATTATGTAATGCTATAATTAAATCTTTTAATTGAATTATACAAGTTTAAGTGCATTTAGTAAATGACCGGCATAATCTAAATACTAGAAACTCTAACAAACTAGTTGTCCCATGTTTCAGACTTAGCAAAACCAGTAATAGTTTTTTAGGTAATAGTGTTAGGTTTTACGATAAACTCCCAAAGCATTTTACCGATTTGCCGGACTGTACGTTTAAGCGCCACGTCAAGCGGGTTTTGGTGTCAAGAGGCTATTATAGAGTGGATCAATATATGAACAATGGTGTTGTCTGTAATTGACTTCTCTCTGTGCATCCACTAAAAACGATTGTTTGATGTACTGGAAATATATATGTTAAAAAAATGTACCCGGTCGAGTTTCTTGCCGGTTTCTTGCTAACCAAAAATACAAACACGATTTCCTTTTTCAGATTTAGGTAAAGCTTTCGACTTTGTGGCACATGTCGTAATATAAAATAAATGAAATCGTAATCATCTTTTTCTGAGACAAACGATAAACGATAAATTGTAAACCCAAACGGTATTTATAATTTATCGTCTATTACATAACAGTTAATTATATTAATAATTTTTAAAAATGCAGTATACAAAAGATAAGGCGTCCCTACAAGGAACAATCGTTAATTGTATCTTTAAACAACCCAAAATAGGTTATAGCCGAATTGCGACAGAATAACATAGTATTTCGGGGCAAAATTAAAAGTTAACCTTTAGAATCCATCTTTTCAAAGTTAAGGTACCAATTAAGTTACATACATATGTAAGTAAATAAATATATGTAAGATATGAATGTTACTGATATTTTTTTAAATATAATAAATCGTTTTTCTTTCGTAAATAACCGGCATGAACTAAATATTAGAAACTGTGACAAAACTGGTTGTCCCATATTATAGACTTAGTAAAACCAGTAACAGTTTTTTAGGTAATAGTGTTAAGTTTTACAACAAAGTCCCAAAGGATGTTACCGATTTTCCGGATTGTGAGTTTAAGCGCCATGTCAAGAGAAAAGTGATAGTGATAGAGAGATAGAGTGGATCAATATGTGAACGACGGTGATGTCTGGAATTGAGTCATCTCTGTGCGTCCATTAAAAACGATTGTGGCATGTAATGTATTCTAAATATTTCCTGTATTTGTTAAAAAGATAAACCAGATCGAGCTTCTTGCCGGTTCTTCTCGATGACTGGGTTGTTTCCCTAACCGGTGGTAGTTTTGACGTTCATAAGTGCGTTATTAGTGCCTAAACTGAATAAAGTATTTTTGATTTGATTGATGAACGTCATTAATTCAGTTTATGCTTATCATAAGTAAACTAATGTTATATCTTCAATGATTCACATAACACTTATTATTATCAATTCACATTACGTGTTATTTACATGAATTCACTTATTGTTCCCTCACTGAATCATACGACATGGTTTCAATTTAGTCACAGACATTTTAAAGCTAGCTTATGCTATATATTAACTAAAATTTAGTGCATCTTTTCATTGTTCTGAACATTTCATTTATTTATCTTCAAGAACTCCACATATACATCGTGACTGCTTAAAGAGTGACGACGTTCAGTCAGTTCAGTCGTGTGATAGTTCATGGTCACATTTAACATATAAAATAATAATATCAAAACAAATACTAACAAACAACAAGGAGAACCAAAGTTAAAGTTTGTTCTAAGTCTATCAAAAGTATGGGTACAGATTTAAATAAACCTAGATTTAATGACCGGTGACAAAACCTGCGAGCGGCGTCCCGGAATTAATAACCTTCAAACTTTGAAAAATTATCCTTTGTTACCTAGTTGGTTTCACGTTCACTTCACTTTTACTACACCCGACGGTCATTGACACTGTGCTTTAACATAGACGGGTAGAGGATTGACTATAATTTTTGTGTTTCTAGATAATTAGATCAAATATTGGTCACCTATTTTGTAAATTGATTTAGAACGAGTATCAAGTACTGACTATCCTGTAAAAATATTGCTAACGAATAACCAGTAACCCATACATGACGAGATATTTTTTAGTTTGTATTTTGCAAAGTTTGACACAAAGAAACTAACAAACATTGTAAGCTTAAAAAAACATGTGTTAGTAAAAAGTATTAGCTGATTCTGAGACGTCATGGGGAATATATTCTTAATAGGAAGTAAACTGTATCTAAGTGCTCAGTTGAAAGTAAACATGTTGACTGTTTGTTTTATCAATATCTCGAGCACATGTTGGTTAAAGATAAGAAATACCTAATTACCTACTTAGAGAGTTTGTATAACGTCAGCTCAGATTTTAGTAATGCAAGAAAACTGATTAAATTTAACATAAATTCCTCCATCACTGTATCTGGCGTCATTTTAACATTTATGACTACCATATCTATTTCGTAATCATGCATATGTTATTTTATATCGAACACATCTGTAGATTAAAGTGGTTTCCTGTATTTGCTACTATCATATTTACTCTATTTATCATAGTTTCTTATCGAAACTATTAGTGGTATATAAGAATGATTATATCACTTTGATTCAATCATAATTTGATCTGTGTATATTTCTAACCTAGCTGTGCCTGCGACTCCGTCCGTATGGAAAATAATGTACAAAAACAATGACCAATAACATCATCTGAATCTATTAAAGTCCATTTACGTATCTACTATCCTCTCGTACTTAAGTCGTGTTGTCATAAAAACTACAATAACTTTGGATACAGTGAACCGATTTTAATGAAACCAAGACTACATGTTACTCGGGGATATGCTTTATGATTTTCTTGATGAGGTTTTATCGTTAACGTAGTACTTTAGTGATTCGTGTTCACACATACAGACAGACGGACATTTTTAAAAATGATTGAAATGTATTTTCTTACTTATTCCTAGACACCTGTAACAATTTTTTTTACAAAAATCTAAAAAGTACACACACAGATTTACGTTCTTATTATATGTATATGAGAAGCATAGTCTATGTGCAAGAATATTTAGAAGTAAAAGACTACTTCGCATCAGCTATATAATAATTACTTTGACCTACAGATTATTGTCAAGAAATACATTCGGCTTAACATGTAATGAAGGTCTTAATTTGGCAGTTTTCGCGAGTCCTAAATAGCAACTGGTTTGTAATTAAGTTGTTAACCGTTCCGTCTGTAAGTTTATGGTTATCAAGCCGCTTACTAGTTTGGTAATTTAGGTCATTACTTCCTACACGGGCCCATCGTTAACATAATCGGTAAGTCTTGTTGATAGATCTATGATAACGGACTCTCCGAGTATTCACGGTATTTCATAATCGACATTAATATGAATAAATTATTTAATTAATTTTTAATAACAAATGTAATAGATATAGCATCAACGGACTTTGATGCAGAAAAATATGCCGCCTGAGAAGATTTATTGGCAAATTTGTAGGAAGATGTGCGGTGAAAAATCAAAATCAGTAACACATTATTCAATTTAGGCTCTAAGAAGGCACTTATGGACGTCAAAACTACCACCGGTTTGGAAAACAACCCAGTCATCGAGAAGAACCGCCTAGAAGCTCGATCTGGTTTATCTTTTTAACAAATATAGGTAATATTTAGAATACATTACATGCCACAATCGTTTTTAATGGACGCACAGAGATGACTCAATTCCAGACATCACCATCGTTCACATATTGATCCACTCTATCTCTCTATCACTATCATTTTTCTCTTGACATGGCACTTAAACTCACAATCCGGCAAATCGGTAATATCCTTTGGGACTTTGTTGTAAAACCTAACACTATTACCTAAAAAACTGTTACTGGTTTTACTAAGTCTATAACATGGGACAACCAGTATGTCACAGTTTCTAGTATTTAGATCATGCCGGTTATTTACGAAAGAAAAACAATTTATTATATTTAAAAAATAATCAGTAAGATATGATATTAACATATATTTCTTTACTTACATATGTTTATGACTTAATTGGTACCTTAACTTTGAAAAGATGGATTCTAAAGGTTAATTTTTAATTTTAAATACATAAATACTATGTTATTCTGTAGCAATTCGACTATAACCTATTTCGGGTTGTTTAACGATACAATTAACGATTTTTACTTGTAGGAACACCTTATCTTATATATACTGCATTGTTTTTTAATTATTAACTGTTACGTAATAGACGATAAATTATAAATACCAATGGGTTTACAATTTGTCGTTTATCGTTTGTCTCAGAAAAAAGATGTTTACGATTTCACTTATTCTATATTACGAAATGTGCCACAAAGTCGAAAGCTTTACCTAAATCTGAAAAAGGAAATCGTGTTTGTATTTTTGGTTATAAGCTTATTGAAACTTGTTTTGGTGGTGAGTCCAGACATGCTAAAGACTATTGTAAATTATGCTAATATATGTGTAATCGATCAGTCTATGCTATGGTTTGAATTCCATGCGTGTGACATAAGTTCTATTTCCCTGTATTTTACTTAGTACAAAATTTGCAAAATTATTTGTGTTGGATTAAAGTTATGGGTAAAAAATCAAGTTTATTATGGGACATATTATAGTGGTACCCGATGGTAAAAGATATATAATTCATCGGCAGTCTATGCTATCATGCGATCCTGCAAACGTTTCGACAGTTGGATATTATACTGCATGACTTCTTTTCGACAAAATGTGAGAAACTAAAACAGATACATTGTGTTGGGCTTGTTACCATGTGAATGCTAGTAGTGATCTAGTTGATCATGGACACTCATACGGATTATTATGTAAAGGCGGATTGCTGTAAGTTAAAACAACTTAAAGGATTACAAAGAATGTAATAAAATTATCAATTAGTTCTGAGTGCAAACTCGCAAAGCACAGCGTCATTGCTGTAATTTTTGGTATTTGGAAGGACCGCATGTACATTGAACATATACCGCGATCTGTGCACCGCTGCTCTAAAATCAGTCGTAATTACTGGATACATATCTACTAAAGTGGTTAACGCAACTGGATTTTGGGAATCGCTTGGGAATCGCGACCCACACAACGATGAACACAATTGCCATATAACTACAATTAATGTGCCATACACCCAAAAATATCTCATAATTCTATAGGTGTTATTATTGATGCATACAATTTTTTTTATTTAAACTGCTACAAATTTCTAATAGAACCAGTATAAACCATACTTTCCTTGATCAAATAACATTACGAGCAATAAAATTAAATATCTTTCGAAATAACGTCAAACTGTGTTTAACCTTGTAGACATCAGGCAATAATTAAACATGTGTTCCACTTTGTAACATACCATAATTCCAAACATATGACACATGTCTAAAATCACTAGTTGGTATCATTAAAAATACTCTTGAATCAGAGACATTAAAATACTTTTGATGATTGCTTTATCAGTAGTTTATTTTTGCGAATGAACTCACGATTTAGAATGTCGGTCAAAGTCACGTTATGTCGTTATATCATGTGTTATTATATAAAATTATAATAATGGTACAGATAAAGTCGGACAAGTAAATAATGTTTTTATAGACAAACGTAATGTAGTTCAAGTGTTTAAAATGTAGTTATTTTTAGCGTATTAGACTTTTTGGTCGCAGACTTTATTTACTCAGGTGAAGAAAACAGACTATGAACCTCGTTCTCAAGCTTTTTTTGGTAACAGGTCTGCTGTAATGAGTGTGTAATGGGTCTTGCGATGGGAGCAGCGAATGGTCAGAAGCTTTGCACAGGTCGACCCCAAGGAACCACTACAGAAGAGTTACTATCTGATGAAGCATTCGCACGTTGCTGTAAAGTACGTATATCTATCCAGCAACTTTAATAAAGTTTAGAACCTTTGTTAAATCAATTAATTATTGTTTTTAAGACTGCGTCAATTATATATCGGTTACCATTGTTATTTATAATAGGGATATTCCTAAAGCGATGCTGGCTTAGTTGCTGTTCGGACAGTGCGTCGACGGACGTAGGTTTGAATCCTAACAAATAACACGGAGCTTTCGATAAAGGAAAACAACATTATGAAACCATAGCATGGTGGTAGGGCTTTTTCCAGGTCCGTCTGGCTAGCTACCACCCTCAAGTTGAAAACCTGTCGCCAAGCATCTGTTAGAGTGTTCCAGCAGGTGTGCTTGAGAGCCAGCCCCCTCTTAGTTTAGCGTGTATACCATCTTAGACCACATGGTCACTTAATATCAGATGAGATTGTAGTCAAATGCTAATTTCTTTAAAGTATATTAAAAAAAATCCATGTCGAATGCTACACTTTCAAAAACAAAAAGATTCTTGTCAATATGAGTACTGTTTTATTTATATATTATTAATGTAATTTCAATATTTTCAGAAAGCAGCGAAGAAAAAATCAAGGACCTCGGAGCCCTTCAATTCAGTCATGTTGTCAAAGAGATCCGATAGTAAGGATATTTATATTTCTAAGTTACAATAAATTCAACGTTATATAAGATGTCACGCATCCAATTTTTTTGGTTGATAAAAAAGTATCCCATGTTCAATTCCATAAAATAATTGACTTTTATAATCAATTTAATTAACATGCTGCTAATTAAAAACAAATACAGCTCTTATATAGATGTATTAAATTCTCAAACAAATAAATGTATTATTAGCCAAGCATAGCCAAATTTCACGGCGATAGGCGCAAATAGTAATGATGTAAAATATAAAAAAAACATGATCCGCGATTTTCAGATCTGTGTCTTAAAAAGTTAGCCGAGGGGTTAAGAAAATGCTAAAACCTATGAATATGGCAAATGAAAAGCAAGTAAGAAAAGATGATGAATCAGTTCATTCAGACGTTGAGTCAAATAACACAGATTCCAATGTGTTTGGCAAAGGAAGACTTCATTATGTACCATGATGTTTATCTAGTACTTACTGGATTAGCTATAGTGTGCAGCAAAAATCTCTTCTCAAGTACCTTTAGTGTCTTACGCAAAATTACTTTTCAAATCGCAAACTAATCGCAAGATTTAATTTAATCTCATTCATTGAAGAATTGATGTGCTGTATAACTGATCTACCATTACTATAATATCTCTCGTTGACTCCTAAATAAATAATAGTTTAAAAAAACTAAGAAAACACGCTTTCATAAAAAATCCAATTAAAAAACAGATAATAAAATTTAATAAATTTGGATTAAGAATAGTGTAAATTAGAAATAAATGTATATTTTTGTAAAAAGTGACAAAAAAATGATAAAAATACTGATATCTGGACGTGCTGATATTAACAGTGACGCATCGCATGTTAATATCAGCACCTCCAGATATCATTTATATCATTATATATTATATATCATTATATATATTATATATCATTATATACATTATATATATATCATTATATATATTTTTATCATTTTTTAGTTGGATTTTTTATGAAAGCCTGTTTTTTTAAACTATTATTTATTTTTCATTTTTTAGTTAATTTTTTTTTACTTTTTTTTTCGTATTATTGCATTGTCATCGACCTTTGACAGGTGTGCAAAGTTTGAATTAAATCTGATCGTTCAAAGTAGGACAAAATCGAGCTCAAAGGGGTCGGTTACAAACAAACATACATACAAACATACAGGTGAAGCTAATAAAAGCGTGATAAAAAAGCCAAAATTTTTGGGCAAACTTAGGTATTAAGATTTGTATTTTTTAAGACCGTACAAATATGTTCCAAGGACTAGAAATATCTTTGTTTATTCGACAGCTGTAGCATCAGTGTGTGAGGATTACGCCCCGAATGAACTTTGTGCTCATCATTGCATACCTGTCCCTGGATCGTACAAATGTGAATGTAATCCTGGCTTCAAATTAATGGCTGACGGAAGGAATTGTATGCAGGTTTGTTGATTTAATTGTTTCCTTCGCTTGCCGCAACATTTAGCATCACAAAGAATTTAATCAATAGCTACTAAATTGTTATTTTTAGACTGTAGAGATTTAATGATCACATCAGATTACGATTTAGAGGAGAATTAACAGTATATTTTATATTTATATCTGTACATATAATGAGAATGTAAATCTAACGTATCTGTACTTTTTAGATTTTAGTAAAAAATTGTTGTAGGTGTCTTGAAATAAGTAATAAAATACATTTTAATCATTTTTGAAGTGAAACTTCTTTATCGACGTAGGGAGGAATTTTAGAGCATGTAAAAACGTATGTAACGTTTTTCGGTTACGCGCCATCTTAATTTCTGTACATTTTTACGTTACGCGCCATGTTTTTTTCTAAAGGTGCGCTCACAATGATCAGATTCCGTTTTTTTTTTCTGTAAAGTTGTAAATATAGTAGATCATTTTTCGAAAAATGATGTCATAAAGATGTTTCACTTCTTACGTGTGTACACTGATACACGCACGTATTTTTTAGAAACGTCTGTCTGTCTGTTTGTGTGAACACGTATCACTGCTAAGGTACTGCGTTCACGTTAAAACCCCACCAAGAAGGTCATAAAGAATATCCTCGAGTAACATTTAGTCTTGGTTTCATTAAAATTGGTTTACTCTAACAAAAGTTATTGTTAGTTTAATGACGACGCGACTTAAGTACGAGAGAAAAGTAGATAAGTAAATTAACTTAATACATTCAGATGATTTTATGATTCACTGCTTTTTTTACATTATATTCAACGCGAACGGATTCACGGGCACAGCTAGTCAGAAATAAAACGATATAAAATATTTGGAAAAAATCCGATGCCTTCCTCTGATATTTCGCTAAAAGTATTATTTTTTCTTTAATCAAGGTGACAAAGAACAGATGTAGGCCAAAAAACCCTTGCCAGCATAAGTGTAACGACAACGGAATCGAAGTTAAATGCTCATGTAGACGAGGATACGAGCTAATGGCCGATGGGAAATCATGTCAAGGTACGCCAACATATATCTTAGCGATATAATTAGTTTCATAGGTATTAAAGAGGGGAATGAAGAATAATGACATATGCCAGATATACACACATCAAAAAAGTCTAAGCAACATGCGTGATATTACAAATTTTACCATTTATATTAATTAATTTCTAAGTATTTACTCAAACAAAGTGCGTAGGTAAGTAAACTTTCTTGTTATTGACATACTGGCTGGTTGTAAAAAAAAATTTGATTATGTTTTGTTTTTTCATAAAATTCAAATGACTGCGAATTTGTTTGAATTTAAGTGCGTTTTAATTGCTACGTTTAGTCTTGATTTTATAATTTTACCAACCATTTAAATAAAGTTAGCGACAAAATTGAATTGTTAGATATTCTTTACGTCATGAAGCGACGTCATTTGATGGCAGATGAAATGCAAAGAGCTGTAGGGATGTTGCAAGCGGGAAGTAATCAATCTCAGGTATCTCGACATTTTGGCATTCATAGAAGTGTTATTTGTCGTCTTTAGCAGCGCTACAATAATACAGGAGAACCCGCTGAACAGCATCCAGGCCGTAAAAGGAGTACAACCACTCGGCAAGACCGGTACATACAACTGACTGCAAGACGCCAGCCGATGTTAACCGCTCGAGAGATAAGTTTGAGGCTACAAATTTCAAGTGGTGTTGGTGTAAGTCCTCAAACTGTGCGAAATCGACTGCATGAGTACGGCCTACGAGCTCGACCCCCAATCAGGTGCCCACCGATACGTCACAGGAATCGCGCTCGTCGATATGAATGGTGTAGAGAACGCATAACATGGACCCAGGAACAATGGGATAAAATTATGTTTTCCGATGAGTCGCGATTCGGGTTTAAGCCTGATACAAGAAGGGTGCGAGTGTATCGTCAGCCCGGAAATACTGAAAGGCTCAGGTGCGTTCAGGAAGTTCATCCATACAGCGGCTCAACAGTTATGTTATGGGCGGGTATTATGAAGAATAGGCGAACTGAGCTCGTTTTTGTAAATGGAAACATGAATGCTGAAAATTACATTGAGGACATTCTCAGACCTTATGTCTACCCATTTGCACAAACCTTTGGCTCCGATTTTAGGTTAATGCATGACAATGCGCGTTCACATACAGCTCGGCGAACCAATGAATACTTTGCAACGGAGAACATCCGGGTATTGCCCTGGCCTGCACAATCGCCAGATCTCAACCCCATCGAGCACGCATGGGACATGCTCCAGAGACGTGTTTTGAAGGACTTGGACGGAGCGACAACAACCCAACAGCTGAAGGATTTGCTACAATTCCATTGGGAGCGAATACCGCAAGATGACATGAACAGTCTCATTAATTCAATGAATAATCGTTGCCGACAAGTTCTGAATAGCAGAGGAGACCATACTTCGTATTAAATTGTTCTATTCTTTCACAATAAATACATTTTCTTTAGAAATTTCATTTTGTAAGAAAAAAGTTTAGTTTCTTATGTATCTTAGTTTCTACAGTATATTCTAATATTGTTCATTCCTGTTATTAAAAGAACTTATAAAGACCACAGCTGTTATTTTTACATCATAGAACCCTAAAGATATTATTTTAAAAATAAAATACAACGTTATAATGTGAAGAACCATCCTAAACTTTAAATTAGTACATGTTGCTTAGACTTTTTTGATGAGTGTATAAATGTATGTTGATAAGATTAGGAATGAGTATATCAGAGGAAGTATGAAAATAGCTTTTCTCTAAGGCTGAGTTTCAAACTGATTGTTTTCATGTTCATAAGCACCTTCTCAGGGTGTAAGTTGGGTAAAGTATTTATGATTTGGTCTGAGCTGATTTGACCAGTAAATTATTATTATTTATTTTATTTTTGCAACCAATCTTCTAAATTATTACTGTCATTGTGGAATACGTAATAATATTATAATTGTGTTGTGATTATTTCTTTGTTCTATGGAGTTTATGTAACATCTCAGAATCCATGTTCCGTGGTATTATTATGTTTCCCATACACTTCACTTGTGAAGGATAACCGAACTATATTACGTACAACATCGCCAATATTACAAAATATAGAGTCGAATAACACAAGATTATAAATTCAATATAAAACATGACAGGCTAAAATCGCGCCAAAAACTCTTCCTTTCAGTATGTCATTGGTATGGTTATAAATTATTATAATTGAATAGTGTTGAGTATATATTTAAGTGTATACGTAAGATATTAGAGGAAAGGAAAAGTAAAGAAGGTAAGGATGGATTATATGAAGAATAATTTGGTATATAACACAATAGGAAGAGTAAAACATGTTGTATCGACTCCACTTAGAGTGAAGTTATCGTTGAGATGTTCAAGGTTTTCAAATTATACGCAATATTTTTAAATTCCTTTGCAGATATTGACGAGTGCCTACTAAATCTGCCAGTGTGTCTACCTGGCACTCAATGCTATAACATGCAGGGTTCATACAAGTGTATTCCGACTAAAAAGAATGATAACGTTGAAAAAGGGAACTGTCCTCCAGGATTCAAGAGAAATCCTGTCAATCAAGCTTGCGATGGTAAATATGAATATACGATATTGAATACTTTGCATTGTTTTTCTAACGTTCTATAGCATTTGTCAGTGGTGCTAAGTGACAGAAGGTGGCTAAATAAGCCGTATAAAATGTGCTTGGTATATCATAAACAAATTAAATTCTAGATCACAATCACTAGAAATTCCATCTTTGGCGATCACCAAAAAATAAATTGGAGCAGAAAAAATAAGGATTAAAACATAATATCTATAACAGTTGATCCTGCAGTTTTTGTCAGCACACTAATTCAAAGCGACATCTGTTTGAGACTGATGAAACTTAGAATTAATATCAATAATCAACATTGACAATCAATTAATTTGTGATTGTAAAAGTATTGAGGTCATTAATCGAAACATAAATTATTCTATCTCTCAAGTTGGACCAAATTATACATAAATGTCAACTTTCATGAAGATCGGTTAAGTAGTTTCGGAGTTCATCGTGGACAAACATTATGACACTGGATTATTTATAAATTTAGATATCCTTCAAATAGCATGATCTCGCTGTAAAGTTCTTATAACGATAAATAAGTATTTATTTCGATTTAGACATTAATGAGTGCGCACTTTCGACACCACCATGTCCATCGTATTTGTGTGAGAATACTATTGGAGCGTATAAATGCGGTGGCGTCACGGGAGATCCTATAAATTTGAAAACAACACCACAAACTCCGACTGAGGACCAATGCCCTTCTGGATTTAAGTTCGGAGTGGAAGGAGAATGTGAAGGTAACTTGCTTTTTTATAACTTTAACTAAATCTTCACTTGGTTATATCTTTGTATCTGCATCTATCAAGCCTAGTTGACTGCAAAACTTTGTTTCACCTTTACCGATTTGATTTTACCTTTGCAATCAGTTTACTGGTTTGATTGCATAATGATTTCCTTGTGTTAAATTTTTACATTGCTGCTTAACTTTAATGGGAATCATTAATGTAGCCCAAATAATATTTTTTTTTCAAACTTGTTGGTTTCGCACAGAGGTCAATTGAAATTGGCAATACAAAGGGAGAGAGGAGTGATCGCAATTTGATACAATTCAAATAATAATTTAAAGGTTCTTCTCTATCTGCCAATAAAAATTTAGTGATTATACCTTACAATCAAGAGTCACGTGAAATTTTCATAGTCCAGTGAAGCTGTTAAGGCTAGGTCAATAGCGGAGCCAGTTGGAAAAAAACATGTAAATTTTATTTATCATAATAAAAAATAATTTAGATAGATCTCTAATGACTTTAATCGAATTAAAAAAAATCGGTTGTATATGTTTGGTACTTCATAACTTCGTTATTTATAAATCGAGGGCCTCATTTAGATTTTATTAGCATTGGAGTGTGGGTTTCAAAGATATATCAGGAACCTTCTCAAAGTCGAATAGAAAATACAGTGGTTGAGATATTTGTAGGTTTAGGACAATCTAAGACTCGAAAGGTATAGGTATGATCAAAAATGTTCTGCTGTTTTTTTTTTGAGCAGAAATTTTTGAAGCTGGTTTACGTATTCTTAAAATTTTCTTGTTTATTACAAAATTCTACAAATAATTTATAACTTTTTGTCATAGATGTTGATGAATGTGCAATACAAAAGGACGATTGTAACGTTCTATCGCAATTTTGCATCAACACTCACGGCTCATTCCACTGTCAGAACAAAATATCCAGACACTGTCCGCCTGGTTTTAAAATTGACTCTGCAACTGGTAAATGTGAAGGTGAGTTCAATAATTATTTAATTTTTAAAATAATAATATAAAGTACCAAGTCAATGTGTACATAATTTATAGTAATGTTGGTATCTGCGATGGTTACAGACCGTACCACGGATGTCACAGTTTCTTATGAGTAATATAACAACAGTCACTTAAATATGTATGTATCATTATATATTACAGAACAAAGTCGTCTGTCTGTCTGTTCACGTTAAACTCAAAAACTACTGAACAGATTTTCATACGGTTTTCACCAGTATATAAAGTGATTCACGAGAAAGGTTTATGTATATATTTTGCCAAGGCTTTTATTATCCGGGCGGGACAATATCCGCCGGGCTCGCTAGTGATAATTAAAAACTTAATAGCTGGTTAAATTGGAAATGTGTCAATATGTGAGACAAGTGTGAGGTTTGTGATAATAATGAGTGGATTGTGTTTTTAGTAAAAATATATGTTTCGAACTATTAATTGTATAAGTGCTCATCCAGTGGTCGATTTGGACCACAGAGAAAAAAAAAACATTAATATTTTTTTTTATTGATAACAATAAAGCTCGTCGATAGCTACTAAAGAAAAAAGAAAGGAGACTGAGAATCAGAGGAGGAAGTTTGTCTTAACTCTTTTTTTCCACTGTCCATATATATCTAGATTTTAAAATGTGGCATTAGTAATTTTTCTATACTTGTGTAATTTTGTGAAAGTAATCATTTGCTAATGAGATTTTTAATTGCATGGCGGTTGGTATAGCTAGCTAGCTATATGCTAGCTTTTGACTAAATATCCTTTCTTTGGAGATGACATTATTGATAGTGGCTAATTCTGATAGGAAATGTTGGTATTTGCTCGGTAATAAATAATACTGGTGTCTTAATTGATAGATTACTTTCTTGCTGTTACTTAAAACTGTCCAAAAAGGGCGTATCCTAAGGAAAAGATTGGAAAAATGCTTATTCAAGGCATATAATAAAAGATTGAATGAAATTTATCAAACCGATTTTTTAATAGAAAAATACTGTGGATTTACGAAACTAAGATGCAAGTTAAACTTTTTTTTGGATCGTAGGCATTTAACTAAGAATTTTCGGAAAATTATTCAATTTGGATTATTAAAATCACGTTTTTTATCTTAATTAAACAATGTAAAAATGGGAATGATAATGGGAAATCAATAGTAGAGAAGATATCCAACTATAAATGTTAATTTCAATCTCCATATTAGAGTACGGAATACATAACAAATATAATCACTCAAATGATAGACGCATGTTAAAAACTGAGCACAATATTTATTTAAATCATTGAATCATTTTGAATTGAGCCATGGGCGTCGCCATATCGGCGTTGATTGCTCTGCCGAGCGCCTTTCACTCTGGGGGTCAATTTCGCTCCCGCACACCAGATTATGCCCCCTCGGCAGCGGCTCAAGCCTAGGTCCGTTCCCTCGGCGTGGATCCCTTAAGTGCGCTGCTCGCGCGATACAGCGACACAAAATCTTACATCACTGCGACAACATTACACATATCACCTCCACACATGTGCACGCATACACGCTTACACATGCAAGTGGAAGGGTTTTATCTATTTTTTCTCTTATCAAACTGAAATAGTTTAGAAAATGATTCTATACGAAATATATATAAGAGTTGTTGAAGTATGTATGCTTGGTACACATATATGTTTCAACAACTCATATATGTATGAATAGTTAGCTTAGCTTAGCTCAGATAGGTCGCGAATTGCATGTAAGAGGCAACAGTCCAAGCCGAGGTGTGCCGCGCACCCTTGAGCTAGTTGTCAAATAAAATCGGCTGAATGCCTTAAGTGCTCGTCTTAGTAGTCAGATGAAGCTGTTAAGACCTTACTAGGCCAATAGCGTAGTCAGTTCGAAAAAAAAAAAGCCTTTCACTTTACTGCAACTAGGCGGCCGCGCACCGGCGGTAATGCGACATACGATAGATGGATGAAAAAATTTGAAGCGATGGAAAACGTTTCACTTTAAAAAAGGGTGTTTATTTTATATTATTACGAAGCTAAAATATTCTGGTTACAGACATAAACGAATGCGAAGATGTAAGCGATATGTGCCGAGAGGATCAGATATGTGTCAACCAACTTGGCCAGTATGACTGTAAACAGAAGCATAGGGAAACTACGTAAGTTGCTATTTTTAAATCTCACTTTATAAGTTCGTTTTGTCACAATTAAAAACGCTTTCAAGGGTTCTTTAGAATTACCTAGGTGGCAGGGGTCATCATGTAGAATCCATCAATTTGCAACCAACGTTTTGGTAGTTTGCATTCCATATTTCTATTTAAGAAATTGTATAATAATATAATTTGTTTTACGATTTATAAACAACCTCTTCACAATTTTTTTAAGATATTGTTTATTATTTTTAATATATTAAAAATGCTTGTAATAATATAAGAACACCTTTTGTAATATTGTAATATATCGCATACATTTAAAATGTAAAAGTTTGGGAATAATTTTTTTTTTTTTTTTTTTATTGTAGCTCGGCAAAGTGACTGTACTGTGCCTGATGGTAAGCACAGTACAATCCAAAAACAATGGTGACCACCGAAAGACATACTATCTATCGCCGGTCGCCGCTGTCATGCCGGCCTGAAAGCGACCCAGTCAGGGACAGCCCCCCCCCCCGATTGCTGGATATACACCGGCTGATCCCGGAACGCGACACGCCCAAACGTGTCACTATGGCGGGTGTTCCACCTGGTGTACGGTGGTCGCGATCCAGTCGGGTACAGACACCCTACCACCCCGCAAATAATTAATATATACAAAAAAAAAGTAACTATTAATACAATACAACTTTAGTGTTCCACGATGACTGATTTTGAGGTTTTTACTGTAACCTATCTTGCCAATATATAAGATTAACAAATAACGAGAAAATGAAAACGAAAAAATATAATAACCAGATTTGCAAAGAACTTATCTATACTAATATTACAAAGTTGGAGGGTTTGTTTGGTTACGCGCTAAACTCAGGTACTACTGGTCCGATTTGAAAAATTCTTTCAGTGTTAGATCATCACGGTAAGACCAATAGGAGCGGAGCACCAGAGAAGAACGTTTCAAATTTGGGATGTTTTTTTCCTTTTGGGAGCTTCCGCTGCGTGTTAGCGTTAGCCCAAAGTAACTATTCTTCGCGAACGAAGTCACCCGCAGAAGCTAGTAATTTATAAGAAATTTCGATAAGTTAATAATGTATCTATAAAAATTTGTATTTCAGACCAAATACAAAACAAGAATGTCCAGACGGCATGAGGATTAAATCTGGCAAATGTGAAGGTAGGAATTTTATTTTATCCAAACCATTATATGTAGCAGAGATGCGAATGTTAAGATGGTGTAACTAGAATTTATAAGATTAAGAATGAGTATATCAGAAGAATTTTGAAAATAGCACTAGTGACAGAAAAGTTGAGGAGTGATTGGCATGATGAGGTCATGAGGAGAGATGAAAGCCACTAGTAAAGTATGCAGATGGCCGGATATATGAGTAGAGGTAGACCGGAAATGGTATGGATGGATTATGTGAAAAATGATTTGTGTATAAAAGGTGAGATATACTGAGATGATATTTGAAGGGAAGGGTAAAAGAGGAAAACACTTTTTGTTGTACTTTATAGATTTTATAGATAGACCTTACCATAGTCGTACAGACTCTATTTAGGTAAAGCAAGGATAAGATGGTGATGCGTAACTGCTTGTTACTCTATCTATTTTTAATTAGTAATAAACTATTACATAGTATAAATTATGTACCGTCTGCGTCTAAAACAATTGAAATGTTATATTCGATTGTCTCTACCTTTTTGAACCCAAACCTGACAAACCTAAGCGTGTTTTTATGAGGAGTGCTAAATCTGGTGTTGATGGCTACGATACAATAGATGTTAAGTAAATCATTACATAGTATAAAACAAAGTCCCCTACCGCGTCTGTCTGTCTGTCTGTTCGCGATAAACTCAAAAACTACTGAACGGATCTTTATGCGGTTTTCTCCAGTGGATAAAGTGATTCACGAGGAACGTTTTGGTATATAATTTGTCCAGGATTTTTTTATAATCAGGGCGGGACAACGTCTGCCGGGCCCGCTAGTTATAAATAAGTCAATTTAATTTGGTAATCGTATCCGACCATTTTGATACCTTTCTCACCCTATAATCCCTTCCTATTCCTTTAACAATGACATTCGCACGAGTGTCTACACAGTTGTTGCCATCTACGAAAAATCCAATACACATAAATTGAACAAGTTTCCTATACTCACTCACATCAGTCTGGCGAGTAATGCGATTATCTAACAATAGGTTGGGGGCCATTCAAATATTACGTACGTAGAATTTTTGTAATTTCTGGCCGCCCCCTCCCACTGGTCAGCAAAAGTAAGCAATGCTCTTAACCCTCACCCCATAATTACGTAAACATTTATATAAGTACTAGCGGACCGGGCGGACGTTGTCCTGCCTTGAAAACAAAAAAAATCCTAAAAGTCGATCGCAGCGCCACCTGCCGGGTCCAATTGTGAATCTAAACCATTCTAGATCTGTTCTAATTCAGTAAATAAATATTCGCAAAATCGGTCCAGACGTTTAGGAGGAGTAATCACCATACAGACGCACACAAGAAATATATATATTAAGATATTCAAATCTGTTCTAATTCAGTAAATAAATATTGCTGACGTAATCACCATTCAGACGCCCTAAAAAATAAGCAAATCAAGGATCCCCTTCCCACCATCAGTGCTTACATAATACTTGAATGACCCCTTGCCGTTCCCAAGAACTAATGTACGTACGTACGCCTGATTTCTCTTTTCTTACTATTAACAGTATCAAGAATTATACTATTAATTTCCTTTAAAGATATTGATGAATGCGCTGAAGGTACCCACTTATGCGATCAACACCAAAATTGCTTAAACACCAATGGCAGTTACGAATGTCATTGTAAGATTGGCTACGAGCTGGATATCACAACAGGAGCTTGCGTGGGTAAGACTTAATCCTTTGCTGCAACTAAATATAGGTATATAAATAAATTAGAAAGTAAGAACAATATTCAGCATATATTCAAGTATATACATCAAATATTTCTAGTGTTATATGAAGTTTTGATGGGATCTTAGTCTTGTCATGTAGTGGGTTTTATATTTTATTCATAATCTTGTGTTATTTGACTCTATATTTTGTAATATTGGTGGTGTTTTACGTTATATAGTTCAGTTATTATGCACAAGTGAAGTGGACGGGAAATTGTAAACGGAGTATGGAGTCTGAGATGCCACAAAAACTCCATGGAAAGTTCTAACAAGGGAACCACCATCTTGCTAGAATATTGAAATTATCACACTTGTAACTCGACAATGACAGTAATAATCTAGGAGATTGTTTGCCAAAAAAAAGAAGTGTTGTATAAAGTGAAAAAGGTCTTTGATTCAACATAAGCCGCAAGTTTGCAAGTGCAAGAATTGCAGTGACTTTCAGACAATACTTGCTCTATTACAAACATGGACGACATTTCGAAGACACGGACGAAGTTACAGTACAATTTCAAATTAATATACATGCTATAATGTAACCGAGTTCTGCCTATATATAATCCAGAATTTACGAAGCTACGTATTACATTTCACGAATGTGCGAAATTCGATATAATTTTCAAGACTGCGTATCGGCTTAAAGATCATATTGATAAAAGTAAATTGTTTATATTACTATTAATATCGTAAGTCTTGACGTCTTGTCATGTTAATAAATAGAAATGATTTTTTATCCAAATTAATCTCCAAAACAGATGTACTGATTTTGTAGAATTTTGTACAGATAGAGAAGTGTTCGGAATATTATATGAGCTATATATTAATTTGCTTTACCACCAGTAAATGTTAAAATTTAGTAAAAGTTTTGTAGAGTTTAACGGCACAGTAATGATCAATTCACAGTAAAAAAAAACAGAAAATACAGTAAATAAAGATAGAATACGCAATTTCCATGAAACAATCAAGATCAAAGATCAATTTAAGCCCTAATAACGTCATAGCTACCATCGGTTCAAAAAACAACTCAGTCATCGAGACGAATCGGCAACAAACTCGACCGGGTTTATCTTTTAACATACAATATGAAATACATTACACACTACATTCGTTTTTAGTAGATGGCTCAGAGAGCCGTCACACATAGATCCACTCTAAAATAGCCTTTCGACACCAAAACCCGCTTGTGATGGCGCTTAAACTTACTGTCCGGCAAATCGGTAATTTGTTTTAGAACTTTGTTGTAAAAACTAACACTATTACCTCAAAAACTGTTACTGGTTTACTGAGTCTGTCACAGTTTCTAGTTTTAAGATCATCATCAACATGGTCATTTTTATAGAAATAAAGCATCGCCTAAGTACAAAAAACTTGATTTTGGTTGGAAAGTTGTCTTTTAATTACACTACTACCTAAAAATCGATTACTGGTTTTACTAAATCTGAAACATGGCACGACCAGTTTGTTACAGTTTTGAGTATTTAGATAATCATCAATAGTCATTTTTACTGAAATGAAGCGTCAGCTAAGTACGAGTAAACTTGATTTTGATTGCAAAGTTGTCTCCTATAATGTTTTCAGATATGAATGAGTGTGCAACGGGTCAGCACGATTGCATCTCGGGCTCGCAGCGCTGTGACAATACTGTTGGCTCCTTCCTATGTATCAGAATCGCCTCCTGTGGCACTGGGTACATCCTGCATCATTCCACCAGCAATTGTGAAGGTTAGTTGTTTTTATCTTGATAACATTTGCTAACTATACCACCCCGATTCCTCTGGCGAATTTATTGACATGGGACCCATGTAAAATTCGCCACGTTGTAATAATATAATTTCTTATGAATACGTTTAAAGTTAATAATTTATTTCAATCCGTTTATCATCTTAAGTTGTGTCTAACTTTAAATCTAGTTTTTTTAATTTTAATTTTAAGTATTTATACCGTAAGAATTGATGAACAGTCGCAATATTCAAGGAAATTATACTTCATAGTCACGAATTACATACAAAGAATAATATCAAACCCAATACTAATAAACAACAAAGAGAACATTAATTAACTAAGACTTTCAAAAGTATAGACACAAACTTAGTAAAGCTAGGTTAGCCACCGGTGTAACGAAACGTGCCTTCGCACGCAAGGGTGACCTTGAGTTAATAACCTTCGATAATAATACGGACAATGGCCCTTTCTTTTGTTTATACTTCGAAAAAATATCCTTTGTTGGTTGGTCGTTAACTCCAAGTTCCTTTACGCTTCACTGTACACGGCCCGACAATCACTGGCACTTCCTGCCACGTGCTTACAAACAAAGGCGCTTATGGGATTGAATATAATTTTTGTATTTTTCTATATTATTAAGTCAAATATTAAGCACCTATTTTCTTAATTGATTTAGAACGAGAATCAAGTAAACAGTACCCTGTAAAAATATTTCCACTGACTAGTCATTCACCTGGTATAAAATGTATGGTTTTTAATAAATTTTGTTAGAAGTGGCAGATTACTTCTGATCTCACCGACTCTCAGGCCAAAGGGCACGTGACATTTTCCCACCTCTGCGGTACCCTAATAGTTACGCTACTGCTTTATATTAACACAAATTCAAATTTCACCTCAAAATAACTTTTGAAGCAGTACATTAGTCGAAAAACTATAAGAGAGCTTTTTTGTAGGGCGTTTAATTTTGTGTAAATAAGTAATATGTAGGTCTCATAGCTGTAAGCCATTTCGTAGAAGAAAAAGAGAATTCATTGTAAGAAGTTACAAAATCACATGATTTTAAAGAGTAAATGTATCGTCATAAGGAACAAGGCTTATTATGAATATTAAGGGCTTTTTTGGTCTTTCCCTTTTTAGACGATAAAGTTTAGGTGTCGTCATAAGAAAAAAAATCAACTTGGTAAATAACTGATACTAATGGATAAAGTGTCTTTAAATAATTTTAGTAAACAGAAACTGTGGCCACGAAGCTATTGTTGTGCCCCTCTACCATGTGAGGATTAGCTACATTATATTTTGAGGCCCAAACAACTGTATACTATTTGACTTAGAAATTTATTTTGTATTCTTTAATGCATGTAAAATTGATTATTAAATAAACAGTCATGTTTTTCTTGAAAAAATCTAAGTATTTTAATTTTGATTATGCCATATTTATTTACTGACTCTACTTTTATGCATATTACTTGTACAAAATAATTTCGATGCTTCACATTTTTCATTATTTTTGATGTTATCTATCCCAAGGCTATTCATGTTTTTAGTAAGTAATAAAATACAATCCAATCATTTTTAGAAATATCCGTCTGTTTGAACTTGCATCACTACTAAGGTACTGCGTTCAAGATACAAACGATAAAACACGCTCAGTGAGGCAATGTCTCTTCGCAACTGAAGCGGTTCAAGGTTGTTAGTAACGTCTGCATCATTCACAATACGGACAGCCCATCTCTGCAACCTGTCTGGTGCATCAAGGAGGTATCGGGCAGAGCCATCCCAGAGCTGCGAACAGTATTCCATGTACGGCTTAACTTGTGCCTTATAGAAAAGGTATAGCTGGCCGGGTGTGAAAAACCGTCGCCCTCTATTAAGGATGCCCAATGTCTAAAATGATGCAGATATAACACTCTCAATGTGGTACCTGAGGCTTAGATCACATTTATATTAGGTTCAACGCGGATAATAAAGGTATAATGAAGGTAAAATAATAAAGGTCGTTTAATATTACTGATTGATGAATTTAATATAATTTCCAGATATCGATGAGTGTGCTATCGGTACACACAACTGCGCACGCGCGGGGCCCGAGTACCAGTGCGTGAACTTGCCCGGTTCGTTCCGGTGCGTGCGCCGGCGCACCTCCTCAACCTCCACTACAACTCTTGCACCGGATTACGACGGCGATTGGTATTACACCGAGTAAGTGCTGATATAATTTAATATCTACGTTTTCTATTTTATTATATCCCAGCTGTGCCCACGACTTTGTCCCCACGAAACTTCTTTAAAAAAAAAAAAACAGTTATTAATAAAATCAGACAGCTACAGACAGGTACGGCCGTATTGTCATGAATAACGCCACATTAATGATCTTACTTATTTTTGGTGTAATATTAATTTATTAATCTAATAAAATAAGCAATGGTAAAATGACGTTTGACTTGGCTACATGTTCTAGATACCTTTGACTTTTCCTTAGAATGGAAAAAACGGGAACCAAAAATATCAATGCTAAATTATAGTTGTTACTGATTACAGCGAGGAAATCGACGAGGATAACCAAACAATATCAGAAAACACATCAACAAAACCACAAGAGCAGTCTTCAGCACAAACTATTATCACTCTACCTACCACAACGACTACAACAACCGTCTCCCCTGTACCAAGCAGCGACAAACCAGCAACACTAAGCACTACAACAGAACCAACAACTCAAACCATACCAGATACAAAACCGGATGATACCATAAACTACATAGTACCAACTAATAAAGAAACCGGTGAGTCTGGTTTTAAATTTGTACCCAAAGGCGATGAAAATAGCATACTAAATATACCAGAAACATCGCCTGAGATAACTTACACGGAAACGGAACGCAATAACGAACCAACCAAACCAACTGAACCGGAAATAAAATATCAAGTTCAAGAACCAACCACACCTGAAGAACCAGTTATAATTTACAACGAACCGAAACCGGATCAGGGAACCAAATTTGACCCAACACTGCCCGAATATATTCCCTATAGACCAGAAACTAGTGCGGCAACAGTTACGTTAGAACCGAGGAAGTATGAATCTGAAATGACAACTGCTGAGACTGAAAAAACCGAAATGTCCAATACGATTGAACCTATACCGACTCCAACTGAAAGACAAGATACAACTAATCCCCCTCGGATTCCTGAAAAGACCAGTCCTCAACACCCAGACACAGTGTCCGTGAAAGTTGGGGGAGACCAAGGTTCTACGCTCTTTGATGATAAGGGTGTGCCTGGAACTAATTTGACAAATTTCAATCTTAAACCCAAAGGATGTCCAGCGGGCTTCGAAGATGATGAATATGGAGCATGCTTTGGTAATATTTTCATCTTCTTTTAATTTAACAAGACTATACCATATACATACTATAATTACAATTTCATTTCATTTAACAATTATATCTATACTTCTATACTAATATTATAAAGAGGTAAAGTTTGTGACGTTGTAGGGGGTAATCTCAGGAACTACTGGTCCGATTTGAAAATTTATTTCAGTGTTATATAGCTCTTTTATCGAGGAAGGTTATAGGCTATATATAATCACGCTAAGGCCAATAGGAGCGGAGCACCGATGAGTAATGTTTCGAAATCGGGATATTTTATATTCTAACACGCAGCGGAAGCTCTCAAATGGAAAAAAATACCCCCGATTTTGAAAAATTCTTCATTGGTGCTCCGCTCATATTGGTCTTAGCCTGATAACGTAGCCATATAGCCTATAACCTTCCTCGATAAATGAGCTATATAACACTGAAACAAATTTTCAAATCGGACCAGTACTTCCTGAGATCACCCCCTACAACGTCACAAACTTTACCTCTTATAGTATATATAGTATAGATGATAACCAAATTAACGTATATTTTCTTAGTGATGATTTGAACAAAAATATTATTCATAAATTGAAATTGTTTATTGTTTATCTGTATGTAATGGAACGTTTTTGAATGATGAGATCAAATTGAACGAATGCTATTCAGAGTAGCTTGCATAAACAACTTAAATCAGATGTTTAGCTAGAGACCGCTTGGACACGCTTTTGTAATAAAGTGTTTTAAACATGACTTCAACTAGATTTGAAATTTTAGGCACTGTTTAATAAAACTCGTTACTCCCGTGTTCATTTTTATTCTTGTAGTAAGATATAGCTTTATAACATCAGTATAGATTAATTATAGGCCGATAATAATTTGAATAGATATCGACGAGTGCGCAACAAATCGCCACAGCTGTTCCGGCCTCACGGAGATATGCCGTAACACTATCGGCGGGTACCTCTGCGACTGCGCACTCGGGTTCCGTAGGGACCTCTCCACGGGGACCTGTGACGTCATCACCACGTCACCCACCACCAGTACCACAACTAGTACAACAACTAGTACCACAACTAGTACAACGACTAGTACCACACCACCGACGACTTCTACTGGTAAGAAATATATATGTATATATTATTTACATATGTCACTGAACTCCTCCTAAACGACTGGACCGATTTTGATGAAATTTTGTGTGCGCGTCCCAGTGGATCCGTGAATGGTTTAAATTCACGTTTGGACCCGGTAGGTGGCGCTGCGGTTGAATTTTAGTTTTTTTTTTATTACCAAGGCAGGTCTACGTCCGCCCGACCCACTAGTATATACATATATCACAAAAGTAGGTTTTTCTTTTTCTTTAATTTTATTTTTGGCAACCAATCTTCCACATTTTACTGCTATTGTCGAGTTGGTAATAGTATTACAAGTCTCTTGCCATAATTTTAATGTTCTAACAATGGTGGTCCTCTTGTTAGAACCTTCTAAGGAGTTATTGTGGCATCTCAGAATCCATGTTCCGTGGTATTATTTCCTTTCAACTTCACTAGTGCACAATAACCGAACTGTATTATGTAAAATGCCACCAATATTACAAAATATAGATTCAAATAATACAAGATTATGAATAAAATATAAATGCTACTAAGATCCCGCCAAAAAAACATCAGCTAAGTGTTTAAAATTTTCGGTACCTCCGTTCATTGATCCAGAACGACGCGATAGTGGCATGGACTTGAGGAATAGAATAAATGCAGAGTGTCTGGGGTAGCTTTTAACACCTTGAAACTTACGAGGAAAGATGTATAAGACTATCACTGTTATTATTATGATACAGTATGGATCATTTGAATGCATGGGCTACAAACAGAGTCCCCTACCGCGTCTGTCTGTCTGTCGCGAGAAAATTAAACACTGTGGCAGAGATTAAATACATTTATGTCGTGTACATAAAAAAAACACTTGTCTATGTCATGTCTTCGTATAGACACCACTCTCTGTGGCGCCCACCATATATTCGTTTGATCTACTCAAAGACAACATAAAAACTTATATATTACTAGCGGTCCCACCAGACGTAGCCCTGCTTAGATAACATAAAAAATCCTAAAACTCAACCGCAGCGCCACCTACCGTACCCAATTGTGTGAAAATGTAAACCTTTCTCGGATCTAATGAAACACGCACACAAAATTTCATCAAAATCGGTCCAACCGTTTGGGAGGAGTTCAGTGACATACACAGGTACAGAAGAAATTTATATATAAAGATTTCGGACAATTAAATTACAGTAGACGTTCTGTATATGGATGGCTGAGCTTAACAATTAGTACATTACCTTCGTACAAAGCCGGACCGGGATGTTAGTGTTCATATATAACACTAGCTTCTGCCCGCGTCTTCGCCCACGTGAAATAGTTAATTTGGGCTAACGCTTAAACGCAACGGAAACTCTCAATAAGAAAAAACATCCCGATTTTAAAACATTTTTCATTGGTGCTCCGCTTCAATTGGTCTTAGCGTAATGAAACCTTTAGCCTCCCTCGATAAATTAGCTATCTAACACTGAAAGAATTTTTCAAATCGGATCAGTAGTTCCTGAGATTAGTTCAACCAAACAAACAAACCCTCCAGCTTTATAATATTAGTATAGCTTTTTTTATATCATAGGAGGCAAAGAACAGTGGGCCACCTGATGTTAAGTGATCACCGCCGTTCATAGAGACTAGCAACACCAAGAAAGTCGCAGCATTTACTTGTGTTTGGGGGAGGGGAAGGGGTTGGGAGAGGGGGGAGGGACACGGGAGGTGGGTCTCCGGCGCTCTCACTGACCGAACGAAACGCAACAATGCAAGCACTGTTACTTCACGTCGTTTTTCTGTGGGTCGGGTGGTACTACCCCGGGCGAGCCGATCCATTCATGCTGAAACAGTAATAGCTTCGGCGTACCTCCACCACCTACATAGATAATTGCTAGATATTTTCCTATTAATTACAGGCAGAAGCTTTTTCTGGGGCTACCCTGAATATCATCCATTCACAGCGAGACCGTTTAAGCCACATAATGTATGTGACGCTGGATACCATCTCAACCCAGATACCGGAAGATGTGAAGGTGAACAACATAACTTATATTATTCGCAAAACAATTTCTTTGTATGAAATAGTGTTGCCACGACCTTATAAGAATTGTTATCTACATACGATCATCAATTAATCTATCAAAAATTCTGAATCTGCTATTATGCCAACCACTAATTGCTTGTATAATAATGAATCCAAAACTACTGGCAGTTAGGGTTGCAACATCGTTCATAAAAGCATCGATGTTTAGGAACGATCCATCGATCTTTTAAAACGTCGATGTATCGTTTACATCCCTATTAATCATCAGTTATCCTAGAGAACCCGCGACGGCATATCAACACGCGCCGACACAGAGTACTTTCCATATAGGAAATAGAGACCTATCTTAACGATTAAAAGTGGCAACGTTTATTTAGCGACATCTGAATCTTAAAGTTGGAACTAATAGTCAATTTACATCCGTTTTGCCAGGAGGTGGCTTTTTATAGCACTGTATTATTGTAGTGGGTTTACAGTGACACACTTCAAACTACTGCGCGCCGACGACGCACACGTACGCTCCCTTTTCTGTGTCTTGCGTTATCAATTGTGAACACCAATACTGTACTTTTGATTAGAATAAACTGTTAGCCCTGAGTAATAGGCTCATTTCCATAATATGAAGCCTAAACATAATAATCTTACTAAACAATTATTATCGACTTTATTATCGAAAGCAAATAGTTTAAGATAGTACGTCGATGACTTAAACTGTCGCTAAGAATTCAAAGACGAAGCAAAAACTACGTAACTATAGTATATACTAGCTGTGCTCACGACGCCGTCCGTGTCGAACCTAATGTAAACAACAGGGACTAATAAATTATTACTCTTCTCTTACTTGCCTCGAGCCGTCTTTCAAATTACAATAACTTTTGACAGAGTCGACCGATTTTAATTAAACAAAGACTAAGTTACTCCCGAAGATATGCTTTATAATTTGTGATTTGAGGTTTTATTGTGAATCCTGTACTTTAGCAGTGATGCGTGTTCATAGAAACAGACAGACATTTCTAAAAATTATTTAAATGTATTCTATTATTTATTCCTAGACACGTTAGATTTACATTCTTATTATATGTATAGATTGATTGAAATATATAACAGATGTAAATGAATGCACGAATGGGCAAGCGAACTGCGCTGAGGTAGAAGTGTGTGTGAACACGGAGGGAGGGTACCGATGCGAGTGCCCTCCCAAATGGAGGCTCGACGAAATCAGGCACCGCTGCGTCCCTATAAGAAGCAACGGACAATTTCCACCAGGATATGGAAATGTGCCTTGTAAGTATTTTAAAATTGTATTAAATTATGGATATGATGAGAAAATTCCTTATTCATCATCATCAGCCTGTGCTTGTTGACCCACTGCTGGGCTATAGGCCTCTTCCCGAAGGAAGGTATGAACACCAGGACCACCCACGACGTATGAACGATTTCAAACTCTGAGAAATCCACAGTTCTATATTCTTCCCACAAACAGTGGTACTACAAGAACACTTCTCACGGTCAGGTTTCCTCACGATGTTTTCCTTCATCGTTAGCTGATAGTGATACCAATTCGAATTAGTAAATGTACGCGAATTTCGAAAAAAACGTGAGATATCTCTGATGAAAGTATCAGGGGTATAATTTTTTTAAATATTTTATATGTTAACCCCTCGGCTGACTCTTTGAGATCCAGATCTCAAAATGACGGATCATATTTCTAAATATCTAGCCATTCTTTACATTAAATTTTACATTACCTAATTTGTTATAGGTTAAGTTTGTAATATTTTGTAATTTTAATACGGTATTCTTTTTAAATTATACTGCCAACACTCTGTTGACTAATACATTATAAGGTCTACATTCATTTATATGCAACTTAAGCCCTTATAGCTTTGGATAGTCCAGGAGTTAAGGCGATGTAGTCTAAGATGATAAACGCACTCAATATTTATCGAGGTACTGTCTCTCAAGTACAGTAACATAATAAATTTCGTACAAACCTTATCCTGATAGCTGCCAATACAATACAAAAGAATTACATGAATTTAAAAAATCAAATAAATACAAAATAATTTTATCTATAGAGATTGGGCCAAATCAACGGCATTTAATAACGGTATTAAATATAATAATGTATTTACTAAGTGTTACTCAATTGACTGTTTTTAAGAGGGAGAAAACAATTATACATCTTCTTGTTTGCCTACATGTTATATTTACATTAAGTTACTTAATAAAACACAAAGTATAGATAATAAAAGATATTTTGTTCTAGCATATCCACCCATAAATACTAAAGAAACAATGGGCAAAGGCGTCAAAGGCACCAAGTTCCTAACTCCCAAAATTACACAAGTCCATGACCGGGTGCCAATTTTAAACTGCCCGTGGGGTTATAGACTTGGAGATGACCACACGTGTCAAGGTAAGTCATATCTGTAAGACATTTGGACTGACTATGTACTGATATATTGTAAGTTGTTGATCTGTTTTGTTACATTTCTCTTAATGGTTGATCAACATTCTCTAGTTTGACAACGTTGCCGATTACGAAGAGTAAAGTGGAAATAACTATTAACACACCTGAAATGTCTTATTACAAAAAAGTTAAATACGTGTTGAACACATGTTTGTAAAAAGTATAATGACAAAAGAGTATCTTACCCTTGTTTACAGTTGGACATTATTTAAATTTATATATTGTCTAATACTTGTCTAAGTTGACGTTTCTTATTTTATATTTTAGTTGTAATTTATTGTATTTCTGTTTGCCGACAAAAGACGTCTCGTGGTAAATTATGAATTTCGTGGGTATAATTAGTTGGAAAGAAATTAAACAATTCTAGAGATTCATAAGTAAATTATAAATACTACTAAATGAGAATATTGCATTTGACAATGTATTTAAAGCTAGAAATATACTATTGTTCCATCTCACGCTCTTTGACCCCGTTTTTGAATAATAATATTGAATTGAACAAATACTATTCAGGGTTACATGTATAAAAAAAATGTGTGGTTTTATGAAACCATGATGCAAGTGAAACTTTTTTTCGGATGAAAGGTGTTTCATTAAAAATTTTCGATTTAAGTTATTAAAATGGAGTTCTTAATCTGGACTTGATATTTGGGAAATGGGAATTCATACAAATATACATTTTAATTTCAATCTGTGTACTAGAGTATGGAATACATTATAAATACAATAATTCAAATGATAGTCGCATGTTAAAAACTGAGCACAATATTTATTTAAATCATTGAATCATTTTGAATTGAGTCATGGGCGCCAAATTTTCTCTGCCGAGCGCCTTTCACTTTACCACTATTCCGCGGCCACGACCCGGCTGTAATGGGGCATGCGATAGTTAGACAAAAAAATTTCAAGTGGTGAAAAACACATTCCACTTTAAAAACTTAAACCAGATGTTTAGCTAGTCACCGCTTGAACACACTGTTGTAATAAAGTATTTTAAACATATGTATCATTTAGTATTAAAATTGATTTATTAAAGATGTGGATGAATGCTCGACTGGAGAAGCGAAGTGCGGCCCGCTGCAGCTTTGTACTAACTTACCAGGCGGATACACTTGTAGCTGCCCTAAAGGCCACAAGTTAGTGGGAGACCACGACTGTCAGGACGTCGACGAATGCGCACTTGCTGGAAAAATGGTATACTCAAACCTTACAACTCTACCTTCTTTAAGTATATATCATTACATAGTATAAAACAAAGTCCCCTACCGCGTCTGTCTGTCTGTTAGTTCGCGATAAACTCAAAAACTACTGAACGGATCTTTATGCGGTTTTCACCAGTGGATAAAGTGATTCACGAGGAACGTTTTGGTATATATGTTGTCCAGGATTTCTTTTATAATCTTACTTCTTACACACCGTCCGACAAACAGACAGATCAGAGGACTTTGTTTTACACTATGAAGTGATGAACTGTTACCTGTGCATTCGTTCGTGTGAATTTAATAAAGATAGTTTGTTTACTGTAAACAAGCGCGTGAGACGTGCGCTGTACTGGACTCCAAGAATAAATGTATGTAATTTGAATTATATCATCATCTTTTTGGTCAATTTGGCGGCCATATTGTTTTATTTACCGCGTTTGCTTCTACATAACTCAGTGATTATAACAACGTATAAAAATAACTTAAGTATATCGACAATACGGGCATATTATATCAATATAATAAAAGATTTAAGAAATATTGTTCGATAATGTTTAGCTTATAATTTTCATTACTTTCTTATATAGTGTTAGTGAGCACTGAGTTTGGTATATAGTAGGTTGAAGTTCCAATTATGTTGCTGATGATAAATCCCATCCCATTCAATATACTATTGGTATTCATATATCTAATGTAAACGTTACATGTTACAGTAGATGGCGTTCGTATCGTAGTTACGAATGTTTTTGGATAAGCGTTTCTGTAATGTACACACCCACTCACAATTTTACATTTCTTTAATACATTTTTAAAAAGCGCGTGCGGAGCCGCGGGGGACAGCTAGTTAGTAATATAATGGGGGAAAGAGAGGTGGTCGCAATTTGATACGATTCACTTCTCTTAATCTTGATGCTTCATATGATCATTATATAATAAAATCACAAGGATTAACAACTTGTCATTCGTCATTCAAGTCAGAGTGTCGTGGTCATTTCAAAGTTTTTTTTTTTTTTTTTTTTTTTTATTGTAGCTCGGCAAAGTGACTGTACTGTGCCTGATGGTAAGCACAGTACAATCCAAAAACAATGGCGACCACCGAAAGACATACTATCTATCGCCGGTCGCCGCTGTCATGCCGGCCTGAAAGCGACCCAGTCAGGGACAGCCCCCCCCCCCCCCCCCCCCCAGTTGCTGGATATACACCGGCTGATCCCGGAACGCGACACGCCCAGACGTGTCACTATGGCGGGTGTTCCACCTGGTGTACGGTGGTCGCGATCCAGTCGGGTACAGACACCCTACCACCCAAGTTCGTTAAATATCTTGAAATTAATGATCACATGTTTTACATGTGTATCAAATAGTTTTATATATATTTAGACGAAGAAATAATGCACTCAGCCCTTTGCTAGGAATATTTGCCAGTTCTTTATTTGTCTGCATAACTGTTAATATGTTATTTGATTCTAAAGCTTCCTTATGTAATCTTTTAGAGTATAATTTGTTTAAAAAGCCATAAAACAGAGTATTGTATCTTGAACTATGTATAGTTATATCTTATTGGATGAAAATATGGTATGGGTTGGGTATGATTAGAATGAATGTATTGCTTGTTGCTTATTATCTTATTACGTTATTACATTTTTTTTTCATTTTTTAAATTCATCCTGTAATTTAAGGTTAACCTTACTAGTTAACTATCTATTTTATTTTATTCACAACTCTAAAATTATTTGTATACTTCGTGGATTGGATTGTTGTTTAAGAACTATGTTTTTTTGTTGTAATTTTGCTTACATGTATTTCCGAGTACAACTGTTTGTTGGAAAAAAATACTTCATTTAAGCGAGATATATCCCACTTGTCTAAAGAGGCATGGCCTTAGTTCCTTGATACATCCATTGCATCAATGCAATACCTATTACAGATCACCTATTTTATCTATAATTTCATTTGTTTTCAGCCAATTTGCTCTCAGAATGCAGATTGTGTTAACACTATAGGTTCTTACCAATGCAGATGTCATAAAGGATACCGTTCCGCACCTGTTAACGATAAGGTAAGTTATGTTAAATGTTTAAATATAAAAAAAAATCACCTGATCTGAAATGATTACCACAGGCTATAACTATATATGACAATGCTCAAAAGAATCGAAGAGCTGAAGACCACAGCCAATTATATTAGGTTGTTAATTTGATACTCCTGAAGACTATGTTAAAACAGCTTGTATGATAGTGTAACAACAGCTGATAGACAATATTATTGTATGCAATACAAGAATTAGCGTGAGAAATATAAAGCGGCAATTTGAAAGATCCAAGTTTTCTAAGAATGGGGCAAACGGTTTCAGTATATTGTAATTAAGTGCAAACCTGTAACGCGCAAAGGACAATGCACAACCATACAATTTCTAACGACCACTAATCCCAGCTAATTATTATTTCCACATTTATTTTATTATTTGTCTTATTTTTATTATATTTAATATTTTTTTTATATTTGTCTCTCTTGGAAGACCAGTTTTATGTAAAGGCGGTGCAATGCACTAGTATGCTATATAAAGAGAGCTTTCATTTTGACATCCTCGTTTTGATTTGTTGACATCGCCGACCTAGGCCTGGTTTAGGAGTTTTACTACATCAATAAAAAAAATTGAGGCAGTCATAAGGACTGCCGACAGAAGTGAAAATTCAAATCAATTAAATGTGTTCTCTTTTGACTTTTCATATCGATTATAGTGTGAATGACAATATTTAAATTTTAGAATTTGTTTATTGAAATTATTAATATTAGTGTGATTTACATATATATTGGCACTTTTATACTATACTGGCACTACACTTTTATACTAAACTGGCACTACACTTTTATACTATACTGCCACTACACTTTTATACTAAACTGGCACTACACTTTTATACTATACTGGCACTACACTTTTATACTATACTGGCACTACACTTTTATACTATATTGGCACTACACTTTTATACTATACTGGCACTACACTTTTATACTATACTGGCACTACACTTTTATACTATACTGGCACTACACTTTTATACTATACTGGCACTACACTTTTATACTATACTGGCACTACACTTTTATAAAGTCTATACTGGCACTACACTTTTATAAAGTCTATTTATAAGTGAAACGTATGATGGACTGTAAAATACCAATATCACATGTACATAGGCCTTTATACTACGTGCCGCTAGCCCGGCACAAGCCGCGCAAGCGCAATACTGCTTGTCACGCTTATGTAGCATGTCATGGCGCGAAATTATAAATATACTTCCTGCCATAAATATCGCCTAACGCGCCTAAACGTGTTTTCAATTCAAAAATCTAATCATCAGGTATGCGTGAATGTGGATGAATGCGCTGAATCCAGGCCAGGAACGTTGTGTCAACATCGTTGCAATGACGTATGGGGAGGGTACCGCTGCTCCTGTCACAGAGGATACAGGCTGAATCCTGATAACAGGTATGTATTTACACAAATATTACACAAATTGATAGATTAATTAGTGAAGCTTAAGTAAGTATTCATTACAAAACCCAATTTAACTTATTATTCATATTAGCCGAGCGATATTAATAATTAACAGTGCCTATCGGGGAAGCCACTATTGACCTGCGGTACCGCGCTATTGACTATACCGGGGGTGTTACTAATGACCTCAAACGCTATTGGTTGAAGTTATCGGCTGTTCATTATTTACCTAGATGTGAGACGCCATTGGTTGGAGGTATCGGCTGTTTATGTATCTTGATGCCTTAAAAGGCGACTGGCGACTAGAGGCTGGATACAAGCGAGGCCCGGCACAGTGCCATCGGTGCCAATTATTTCGGCACTCGTCACACCACTGTCATCGCAAGATTGCCTGTGTTAGGTGCGGCGGAGAGCACCCGGCGCACCTCTGCGAACGCCCGCGTGACGAACTAACTACCTGTGCGAACTGCAAAGGCGCACACCCAGCGAATGATGCTCTGCGATGCCCGGTGTATCGTAGAGAGATGAGAAACCGCCGTGCGTGCGTGATGCCGAGTACAAGACGCGTAAACCGACACAGGCCCCAAGACAGACTCTCTCGACTACGAACGAATCGCGAACCGGAAGAAAGACGACCCAGCCGCCTACCTCGCCTGGAACGAATACTAGATTCCTGGATGTCATAAATGACATCTTAATACGAAGCCAAGGAAATCCTGAAGCTGAAGAACTATGCCGGACCATCATGAAGGATTACCAGCAAGATTGATGGCCATTATGGAACGGCAGACACCCCGGCTCAACCCTTGTGGAAGCCCGAAACCTCAATCACCGCGCGCGCATGACACCTCGAAAAGCACACATATGTGCTAACTAAGGACAGGCCTGTATTCACAGGTCTCGTGGAATGGCCACTGAAAGAGTCAATACGACTCGGCACAGTATCCTCCCCCGCCCAGAAAGGGCAGGCCGAGATGACCTCGTCAGAGGCTGGATATATACGCTCAGACAGTTGGGCTAATCACATCTAAGGATAATTCGTCGTAACTATAGTCAGTGTTGTGTTTCTGTATCGGTTAACGTTTTATTCGATTGTTCTTGGTGGTTTGATCGATCAAGTCATAACCATGACGTCACTATGGATGACGTCATACTTCTACATGGACTCCATTTTATCGCTTCCCCGACATGCCTTTATTGACCACTTGTTTCATATTTGTCGTTATATTTCAAAATAAGTTAAATCCAATGTTATCCGTTCCTTACGTTACGTTTCCCGTTAAATGTAAAAAAAAAACTTTAAAATGTTAAATGTATGAGTTTAAACAAATACGATATAACCTGATTCGTGTACACCGGTGTAATAAGAGTTATCTAGCAATCGGCTCGCACGTTATTTGTGTGTAATTACGCTAATAGCTTAGTTGATAGCGTATTGAGACACTGTGTCGATGGACGTAGGTTAGGATCCTTGCAACCGAGTCGGAACTTCAGGTGGGTAAAATATCGTGATGAAATCGTAACGTGGTGGTAGGGACTTTTCTAAGTCAATAAAACTGTCGCCAAGCACCGATGGGTTTCAAGCACCTTCACTTGAGAGCCAGTCCTCTCTAGGCTTAGCCAATAACTTTATAACTCAAAACCTGTAGATGCATTACCTACATGATATTTTGACAAAACAAATGGCACGATACGTTAAGTAATATTGTAACGCCGCACTGTCTTAGATTAAATGTGGAAGTAAGATGGCGATATTCTCAATATCGGTGGTGAAAAAGAAATAGTTATATGTTGCTTAGATACGCGCGGATTGATGGGGCAGCCGTCAAAATAACTAGCCAAGTTTTAAGGAGGCTTAGTTATAATATCATAATTTATTTCATTGTTGAAAGTACATATTTGATGGCATATTTAACTTTGTCAAATTTACTTTCAGCACCTGTTCAGATGTAAACGAGTGTTCAGAGTTTAAATCCAATAATCTATGTATTGGTCGATGCTTGAATGAACCTGGAAGCTACCGCTGCACGTGTCCATCTGGATACAGGCTGGCGGAAGACAAGAGAAGTTGTATAGGTAAGACTTTGATTACTTCATGACTTCTATAATTGAAATCTTCAAGATTTATCAGTACCCAATGTTCTGTATTCTCCAAATAATTTAACAGGGACAACTAATTGACTATATAATAAAAAAAAAACAAATATTACAGATTAAAAATCAAAAGTGGTAAATTTTATTATTACTAAATAATTCACCTTTTAGGAGTAGACTGTGACACTCTACCAAGGAGTAGACTGTGACACTCTACCAGAGTAATTTACAAGAAGCAACGAGTGAAGACTTTATACTCTTTGACATTAGAGAAAATATGTCACAGATTAAAAAGCAGATGCGGTAAATTGTATTTGTAAATAATAGAACTTCTTCTTCTTCTGCGGCACCCTCAGGGTGCAACGAGTGAAGACTTTATACTCTTTGACATTAGAGAAAATATGTCACAGATTAAAAAGCAGATGCGGTAAATTGTATTTGTAAATAATAGAACTTCTTCTTCTTCTGCGGCACCCTCAGGGTCGAACTGGGCCGGAAGGCCCGGGTGGCTGACCACAAGCCCGGGGCCCGAGACTAGATGATGATAGATTGGATACAAAATATAAAAAATTTTATTTCATTTCTCTCTAATTGTATGAACGAACTATCTTATGTAGTTTTACACTGAGGTCACAAGAGCTGGGAGCTAGCCTACGCGGGCTCCCTATCCTATGGTTGCAGCAAGCCAGGCCCGTGGGGCCCCGGCTGCAAATGCTACCTCGACTATATGGCCAGTCCGACACTGGGCACCCTACTAGAGAAATTTGGCAAGACGTTGCGAGAGACGCTAGCTCTAGTAACGAGTGTTTTGGTGTACTCTGTTAGTGTGTCATAGAGCGCTCTTGTAATATACAGTGCATACGTAGGGTCTTATAGATTTCCCTGAGTTGAACATCGTAGAGTATGAATAACAAAATTGAATTAAAAAATCTTTATGATAGCTGATGTCCTTTACTCCAAATACTATGATTTTTTAAGCTGCGAAGATGTTAAGGGACGAACCCTTCGAATTGAGACTGATTAAGACTATTATTAATCGAAGTATAAATTATCTCTCAAGTTGGACCAAAGAAATTAGATGATTGTAAATGATAATTATTGTTATTCATTATAAGCTTCATCAGTCTCGAACAGATGGCGCTTTAAATTAGTTTGTTGGCAGAGAACTGTAGGATCGCCTGTGAAAGATATCTCATAGATGTCACCACGTTTGAATTACTTTTTCAACTAAAATTCATTTAACTGTGTACATGTTCTGTTAATCTATTTACTACGTAACCTCGCTCTTTCTGTATCAAGTTATTAACACAGTTTTCAATACACTCATTACCCGCATAATACCTTACCATAGTTATAATTTAACATGTAATGACTGAGCCATAGCAACCTATGGCCGGGTCAGCGAGTATGTTATATAGAGAGAGTTTTCATTTAGATATATTTGTATTAAATCGCAGACATCGACGAATGCTCGAGCGGGGAAGCGACTTGTGCAAAGAGCGGTGTATTTGGTGGAACAAGCCACGTGTGCTTCAACACTCGTGGCAGTTACAAATGTCAACGCATTACCTGCCCCATGGGCTATCGGCTTGAAGGGAAACAGTAAGTATACCAATTTTACGGTTCCTTATACTTATAATAAAAATGAAGTGTCTGTATGTAATATCAAAATAATTTTTTTTTACTCATTGGGTATGAAAGTATACACGGTACTGCATAACAAATGCAATTTTTAAATTTTTTGTCGGTCTGTTTGTTTCGGGTAATCTCCGAAACGGCTAGACCGATTTTGAAGGGAATTTCACTGGCGTATTGCTGAGATTATAGCGGGTTACTTAGACTACTCTAAATTAGACTATCTGTTATTCGTGGCTTCGTACGCAGTGCCATCTTCAAAACGGTTAGACCGATTTCACCAAGACACGGGACTTTCGCTAGCAAATAACTGACTTTATTGGAAGTAATTTAGGATATTCTATTCTAGACTAGCTGTTACCTGCAACTTTGTCCGCATGAAATTTAGCATATATATGTTGTTCACTGTAAGCATGTGTGTAAGACGTGCACTGTACTGCACTCAATAAATATAATTGAAATTCATAAAATATAATTGAAATTCATATATCTGTATCTTGTGTAATATGTAATTTTAATTATATTGTCTTTTTGGTTATTTTGGCGGCCATTTTGTTTTATTTACTGCGCTTTCGTCTACATAACTTAGTAACCATAGTAATATATAAGAATATTGTATCGAGTTGAATGAGCACTATTTAAATTGTCAAATATTAAAAACTGCTTAGACTTTAGAATTTATATTTATGCAAGATTTCAAGACGTCATAACGTTAATAGTAATTTTGAAGATAGAAGGGGTCTTTCTAATAAGATATTAGACCATAAACGTATTACTTACTGACAATATGAGCATATCAAATCATTATTATTAATATCTTTAAGTCATTGTTTGATTACTTCCTTATACTGTATAAGTGAGCACTGAGGTAGTTATATGGTGGGTTAAGAATCCATATATGTTGCTGATGATAACCCTCATTTGCCACATTGTTAGTATTTATATATCTAATGTATATGTTACATGTCACTGTAGGTGGCGTGCATGTCGTTCATAGTATTTATATATCTAATGTATATGTTACATGTCACTGTAGGTGGCGTGCATGTCGTTCATACAATTGTTTTTAAAAAGCATTTCTATAATTGTACATGATCTCACAATTTTATATTTCTTTAAATACAATAAACAAACGCGTGCGTGCGGGTATATCTAGTATCGAAATAAAATCAAAATCAAAAATACTTTATAAAATTTAGGCCCTGAAAAGACGTTTATGAACGTCAAAATTACCACAGGTTCGGAAATTAACCTAGACTTGGAAATTTGGTTTTAGTTGGAAGTTTTGTAATTCAATAGATGGCGTTGCCGTATTATTCAAATATGACAACAAATGGCGTTGTCTTATTATTCAAACGTGACGATAGATGGCCTTACCTTATTATTCAAATTTGGCAATAGATAGCGTTGTTATCAACTTTTAATCCAAATAATGTTTCGCGCTCACGTAGATATAATAATACCATGCAAGATCGTTAGATACAATCGACTACTGTCATTGTAAATGCTGATGAATCTGTTACAATTTTTCATTTAACTGACTTCAAAAAGACTGAGTTTCTCATTTCGGTTTTTGTTTTCTTTGTTAGTTACCCGAGAACGTCGTCATTTAAAAACTGAGTTAAAAAGTTATTTTGTTATTTGAAAGGGGATACTTTTAATGTCGTCCCATTTCAATCTCATTGGCATTTAGCCTAAGGTTTCGAAGACATATATATTTATTAAGATATCGGTAGATTTATAACAATCCAAAATTAGGTACGTAGTTAGGAAGGTGAAAATAAAACCAAATAGAGAACTTCCTCCATTTTGAAGTCCGTTAAAAAGGAAAACCGTAACGGATTTATTGACGTTAACAGTGTTATAAACCTAGTCGGTTGTGTCCGACCACCTTGCATGGTATATATGGGTGCGGAATGTTATCTGCATAATAAAGCAATGCGATTTATTGTCAAGTTGGAATAATAAAGCAACGCCATCTATTTTCAAGTTTGAGTAATAAAGCAACGCCATCTATTATCAAGTTTGAATAATAAAGCAACGCCATCTATTAAATTATAACACAACTTCCAATCAAATCCAATAGGTGACTGTGGTCAAGAACGTTTTGTTGCATTTCTTTAGATTTTATTTTTTATAGTTTGCTGTATTTTGGGGTCAGTCCGTTTATCCAACATTGTCTAGGGATCGGTCTGTGCATTTACAACTTCAAATACACTTAAAGCAGTCATGGTATTGGCGACGAGTCAATAATTTTCTGATCTCTGATTTATTGTCCTTATGATATGATAATACTAGTGACTATTATCAGCACATTAACATAACTATACTTTAAAACAACTAAGTATCAAATATCTTTACTCTGCAGTCGGTGCAATAAAATTGGAAGAGAGTGTCCACCAGGTGACTGGAACTGCGCACATCAGCCTTCCACGATATCCTATAACTTCATCACCTTCGTCTCAAAGTTGTACATTCCTGCAGATAATGTAAGTATTACAATAAAATATAATGCTGTATGAAATATTGGACTTCTTTATTGCTCTTCTGATTTGACAAGTTACTGTTCCACAGCTGTCTTTTACAGTCAATTTTCATTTAGACTTATATTTTGTCATTAACACATACGGTGACATCTATAGAGCGCTGTCAAGCTTATCTCAGATTGTCCAGAGTTTAAATTTATAGCTTAAGATTAAACATAAAATTTACTTAGCTGAGCTAAGTTCACGTCATCAAATTTAACGACTTACGAAAAGTTGGGTATTACTTACGTGAATAAGAAAAGTATGACAAATTAATAATCTAACAGTAACATTCCTATACTTTTTTAATTATCATTGTTACAAATATGTCTGTCTGTTTGTTTGAACACGCATTACTGCTAAAGTACTGCTTTCACAATATAACCTCATACAATCATAAAGCATATTCTCGACTAACATTTAGTCTTGGTTTCATTAAAATCGGTTCGGTCTATCAAAAGTTATTGCTATTTTAATGACGACGCGATTTAAATAGGAGAGAAAATAAATGAACTTAATACATTCAGATAATTTTATTTATTGTTTTTTTTTTTAATTAAGTTCCACGCGAACGAAGTCGCGGGCATAACTAATATAAAATCCTGTAATATAACTTGTGATGTTTTTATTATAGGTGAAATTGTTTACCATGCGAGGACCGTCTTGGGCTCAAGCAAAAATGAAATTCCAACTCCTATTAGCGGATGTGAACGCGCCGCCAAGCGTCAGGGATAAGGCAGATATCAATGCATTTTTGTGAGTATATTATCTTCTCTATATATACAAGTGCTTTTCCAGTGTTCGAACTACGAGCATAGAGAAAAAAACTTTTTTTTATTGATTTAGCTCGTCAATTTAGATGTATTTTATGTTTAAACTGGAATAGCTCTTCCACTTATGTTATGTACCTACTTAAAGCTTTTTGTCTGACTACTTAAATGCAAAGTTCAACTTACTCGCGTACTTCACCTCTTTTAATTAATATTGGAAGCATTTAAGTTTCAGTTATAATTTTAATATGTTTAGACAGTATAATAATAAACTTTTCTTATTACAGACTACAGCAGTTTAACAACGAAGCAGTGGTTTCGTTAGTGCGTCCGTTGGAGGGACCACAAAGTATAGAGCTGGAATTATCTATGGAATTGTATAATGCGAATGAGTTTGGTGGCATAGCCGTTGCTAGATTATTTATATATGTTTCAGAATACGAGTTTTAAGTACACATTCTGAAGCTCTTTTTCAAGTTGATTTCTTTTATGGGTTTCTTCAGTTAAATCCTAAAATGGGTAATTGGTTCATTTATCAACACAAACACAAGAGCTGAATAAATATATATTAGATTTAACGATTTTCCCGTACGAATAGTGTATTATGCTTTAAGTTGACTCTACATGTTGGCCAAAGTATTGGTCCCAAACTATTCCTTAATGTATCGATAATATTTGTCGTTGCTCCAACATTTGCACCAACATTGGTAGTTGGCCGATGCGTGTCGGTTTTATCAAAGCAATTGATTTTCACGATGTGTCAAGATGTTGACAGTTTATTCATTATTGCCGCGAATCGCAACCCAATGTCAAATGGCTCATTAGATTAATGAAAAATAATCAGTGTAAAATCTAGAACAACATTTTATAAATACGTACATATATAAATATGCATATTGGGAAAGAAATAAAAAAAATTAAAATTTTGTATTTTCACTTCAAATAATGCAGATTCAGATAATAAGCAATCTATGGTACTCGTAATTTTTATATCGGTAATCGGTCGTATTCTCATTGGCTCGGACTAGACTGACATGATTGTCAAACATATTGAGCTTGGCTTATTTAGCGATGTTCACTACCGCCAACGTTTGTACAAACGTTGGGACCAACATTTGAACCGGCATAATAGTATTTTGTATACAATTTTCAAGCCCATACAAGTATTCAGGTTATGATGAATTGTATTAAATTCCTAAACGGCCTATGCGTTACGACTGTCATTTTAAGATCTAAGTTAATTGAGATAAGTTTAAGTAAATTATCTAAGTTTAAATATTACTAAATATGGATTCAGTATTTTTATACAATATTGTTTTATGTGTTTCCTTTATACATGTATGCTTTTATAATTTTATGACTTTATGGAACAATTAATTATTTAAGATTTTCTTTTTAAATTGGAGGTATTGGAAGTTTATTAATGCGATTCCATTAAAGATTCTATCTTTTTCCTATATAAGTACTTAAATATTAATATGATATAGGAACTAGGGTACTTATTCATTTCAATTCTAAACCACAGATCTACTATAAATTATAATATCTAATTATAGACCTTGCCTAAGTAGTTAAGTGAATACATACATTGGTACTTCCAGTGATTATTTTATTAGTACTTTTTAAATATACATATATCAGTTTTATATTATATAGTATAAAACAAAGTCCCCTACCGCGTCTGTCTGTCTGTCTGTTCGCGATAAACTCAAAAACTACTGAATGGATTTTCAAGCGGTTTTCACCAGTGGATAAAGTGATTCATGAGGAAACGTTTTGATATATAATTTGTCACGGATTTTTTTTATAATCAGGGCGGGACAACGTCTGCCGGGCACGCTAGTTTTCAGATAATTTAAAAGTAGATACTTTATATCTTCACATATTAAAATGAAGGTGTGTTGTGTGTTTTCGAATTTTTTGTTAAACGACTTCTTCTATTTTGATTTATTTTTATACTTAGGGGATCATTTGGTCTGGTCTGGTCATCCGGTAGGTGGCGCTGTTGCCGAAAACTAGATATTTTTAACACATTTTTTGAAGTTCTCGCATAATACATACAGACCCAAATTTTTACCTCCCAATATTTTTTTTCATATTCGTCACTTTTAAGATCTGCGATAAAACAACATTTACCTATCAAGTTCGCTAGTATTTGTCTAAAATATTAATTTAATTTGATCAAAGCATCACATTTAGTTGTTTCGAATGCATGAGTACATATTTTATGTTTGTAAATGAAGTTGAGGTGTTATTTGAAGAATAGTTGGAATTGCACTATATCTTTCGGTATTTTATACTATAACCATACAATAAGATTATATGTTATATTACAGTTTATTATTTGTAATATTTTCTTATATTACACATACTAAGACCATAAACATTTAAAAACACACTATTGTTTAACTGTCACTTGATTTTAATATTAGATTTCAAACCAGAATATATACAAAAAGACCATAGTAGGGTACATACAATGGTCGAAATTAAAATTAGCAACTGACGTGTGTTCATATTCCTGGTGGATTGTATTTTTGGCATTCAATAAAATGCTGATTACAAAACAGTTACAGAACCATAGATAAGATACTTTATACTGAGATACAGAACTAAGGCACATGCGTCAAGTATTACGACAGATTATATCATATTCAATTTTAGCATAGATTATAAACTTATGCCATAGATTATTACAAACATCTGTCAACATTTTATTTAATCTACTACAACGTGTCAGTCGTTACATTCATAGTCATAATGTAGTATTTATTATTATGAAATAAATGATCCAATATTATTTTCTGTTTGTTTTATTCTGTGCACATTTGCAATGTTATTAACTTTCATATTAAAACGGTTTTTGGCGGGATCTTGGAATGTCATGTAAACTAATTCCGATGATTTTTCTTCATTTGAAATGATGCTTGGTTTCATTCAAATTTGATAAAAAGCCAATCTTGATGTTGAAAAATAAAGAGATGAACAGCGCTTATACGAACGTCACTCGCTTCCCGCCAGCAAACGCAAGACCAAGACGAGACTTGGCTTGGTCTTGATATTGGTTTTGCGTCAATATACCTGATCTTGGTATTGCACTTTCACTCTTGGTTTTTGTTTTGACCTTGCAGCATGTCTTGCAATTATCTGTTAGACTATTGCTATTTAATAAAATGTTAAGTTAGACCTTACAACAATGCAACAGGTAGGTACATTTTCCATACCACTTGTAACCATTGTAAACGTTAATTTTGGGAACAATTATAATTCCACTAATTCGAAGCGAAATATAAATGGAATTGAAATATAAAACACCTACTTATATGTTACACACCAAAAGATGGATAAAGGAAAGTTGAGTATTCTTTGATAGATATATTGATAGTTGGAGGCTTTACTAGTATGTTGATATAGTATTGATTGGAATAAGAACGGTACGGGAAGCACAAACAGGCAGACCGTTGCTTCCTTAAGCTTGCACTGCTTTTAATAAGTAATCCGAGTAATTATTGGAAAGGGAGTATCATTTCATTTTTATTTTAGCCCTTAAATTTTGTTCAATGCGTAGTAAATTAATAGATACTCTTCATATTTCAAATATTTCTAACTAGCGGGCTCGGCAGACGTTGTCCCACCCTGATAATGAAAAAAACCTTGACAAATGATATACCCAAACCATCCTCAAGAATCACTTTATCAACGCTTGAAAATCCGTTCGGTAGTTTTTGAGTTTATCGCGAACAGACGGACAGGCGTGCCAGAGGACTTTGTTTTATAAAATGTAGTGATTTAATTTAATTATTTTTCGTTTTTTAGTGTCTTATTGCTTCGTTAGTGTTTTTTTACATTGAAATCGGTTTTTTTCGGTAGAAATAAAATAGTGTAGACAGTACAAATAAAATAAAATTAATAGCACAAATATTATTATTTAATTATTTACCATGTACTATAACCATTTTATTATGTTACTAGATGTTACCCGCGGCTCCGCACGCGCTTTTTAAAATGTATTAAAGAAATGTAAAATTGTGAGTGGGTGTGTACATTACAGAAATGCTTTTTCAAAAACATTTGTAACTACGACACGCACGCCATCTACTGTAACATGTAACGTGTACATTAGATATATGAATACTAATAGTATATTGAATGGGATGGTATTTATCATCAGCAACATACTTGGAACTTCAACCTACTATATACCACACTCAGTTCTCACTAACACTATATAAGATAGTAATGAACATTTTAAGCTACACATTATCGAAGAATATGTCTTAAATCTTTTATTATACAGATATAATATGCCCATATTATCGATATACTTAAGTTATTCTTATACGTTGCTTTAATCACTGAGTTATGTAGACGCAAACGCGGTAAATAAAACAATATGGCCGCCAAATTGACCAAAAAGATGATATAATTAATAGTACATACAAATATATGACTTTCAATTATGTATATTTATTCTTGGAATCCAGTAAAGCACACGTCTCACGCGGTTGTAACATATTTTTGATCAATTTCACACGGACAAATGCACAAGTAGCAGTTCATCACCACATAGTGTACCAATTCAAATAAAAAAAAGAATCATTAAAATCGGTTCACAATTGACGAAAATATCGATTAACATACCTAAAAAAATACATACGACCGAACATACCTCCTCTTTTTTCGAATTCGGTTAAAAACAAAGTCCTCTGGTCTGTCTGTTTATCTGTTCGCGATAAAGTCAAAAACTACATATCGGATTTTCATGCCGTTTTTACTAGTAGATAGAATGACTCATGGGGAAGGTTTAGGTATAATTTGTCAAGGTTTTCTTTTTATTATCGGGGCGGGACAACGTCTTCCGAGCTCGCTAGTTATCTGCCCGTAAAGGTCCAGTGAAAGTCGGTCCAACCAATTAAAAGATAGTAGGATATTGCGGACGAAGTCTTGAGTAACAAAATAAAATAGTCTAAGTTACTTCTCATAAGATGAGTTATCTGTCAGTGAAAGTCCCGTGAAAATCAGTTGAAGCATTACGGATATTCCACTGCGGCCGATGGGCGAATAAAAAACTAAAATTACTTTTTATGAGGTGTGCTATCTACCAGTGAACACCCCGTGAAAATCGGTCCAACCATTTTGGAAATAGCAATGCGGACGAAGCCGCGGACAAATAAAATAGAATATGTCAACCGCTATAATTTCGGCTCTCTGTCAGTAAAATTATCGTTAAAATAGGTCCAGTCGTTTTGGAGATAACCCGGAACGAACAAACAAACAGACAAAATATAAAAATATAGACAGAATATAAAAAACATTTTTTTTGGTCATTTGTAGCCATATCCGTTCATCAAAAAGTTGTTATTTTAATTGTACATACACAAACTTTATTTTTATAATACGCAATAGATTACAAATAAAATATTGGAATTAAAACTAAAGTAGAATAAACTTTTTGAATAGGAAAACAAATTAAACTACTACTAGAAACTTACCACGTTACCATGGCAACGCATATAACACTAACGCTATATCTCAAAAGGAACAAAATGTGCCCGATTTTGAAACATTCTTCATTGGTGCTCCGCTCCTATTGGTCGTATCGTAATGATATGCCTAAAGCCTTCCTCGTTAAATGAGCTATCTAAAACCGAAAGATTTTCTCAAATTGGATTGGTAGTTCCTGAGATTAGCGCGTTCAACCAAACAAACAAACTCCTCAGCTTTATATATTAGTATAGATTGTAACGCGAACAAATGTTATTGTATTATCTCTCCTACCCACGGAAAAAAAAAACAAACATACCTACACCCACCGCGTTGTAAAGACTTTTCATTGCACACTTGTTTGAAAAAAGTTGACCACCACTGCTCTAGTATATTTTATGACTCACTACAAATGATAATTGTATTAAAATTATATTGTATTAGTCGCCGCTGTTTTTATATTGTGCCGTAACTTTGGCATATCACGAAAAAAGATGTCGGTTATGTATAAGAATCGATTAAATATAGAATGTGAAAGTTTACAATTCATCGGTAGTCGGCATACTCATATCTGTCCGGAAGCCTCTCATCGACTGCACGTACACTAGACATCCCAGAAACGTGACAAACTAAATGAGGCACTGTGACGAGTTTATTAATATGTGCTTGGAGCGTTTCAGTTATATATAGGCGTCCTATCTTCCAGCTTAATTAGTGGATGGTATACACAGGCTGATCCGGAAAGACGATACGCCTTACCTTGTAGCTATGGTGGGTAGTACACCAGGTTTTCTCCAAATTTCAACTGGATACTTTTGTAATGCTCTACCACCCGTGTAACTCCATCTTTACCACAGTATTAATATTTTTTACTATATGAAGAAGAACATCGTGAGGAAACTTGACCCTGAGAAATGTTTTTGTAGTACCGCTGTATATGGGAACAATTTAGAGCTGTGGATTACTCGGATTTGAAATCGCCAATACATCGTGGGCTAGCGTGGTGATTATGCCCATATCTTTCTACGGAAAGGGGTCTATGGCCCTGCAGTGGGTCTCTTAAATGCTGTGATGTGTGACTATAATATGTCAAGGCGTTAAACAACTACACAAATGGGTAGCCATAAAACTAAAAGTAAATTATTTCTGTATTACTTATTTAGAAGAACTTTCGGTCTTTGTGAAAGTTTGGGGAAAATAAAAGACTCAGTTGACTCATTCACATTATTTTATTTTCTAAAAAAATTAAACGTATCTAGAATCTATATTAAAATAGGTAATTTGATTAAATTCGCTACATTAAACTCTTACGTAAATCACTATTTGCAACCACTAGTGTTTTAATAGAATTAAATATTAAAATTGCAATATGAAATACCATATCTCATTGAATAACTTTCAAGATTTAGTGACATAAAATTATAAAACCGAAACAATTTGAACAAATACATTAGAATCATTTAAGTTATAACAGTAAAGCATAACAGCCAGATCAATTTCAAACGCAATGTAACAAAGAATTCCAACTAAGTCTTTCAAAGTAGCGACAAACTATTAAAAGGCCGTTGTTAGGAATATTGTCATGTTTGAAGTTGGTTGTATTTGTCTGTAGGTCGTAACGATTACTTAACATCAGATAGGTTATATACCTATTTCTTACCATAGAGAAGTAACCGAATAAATAAATCGGAGCATACTGTCGTTTAAATTGCTTGTATAAGACACCAGTGCAAAGCCCTTCCTAAACAATGCCATTAGGAGCCAAAATCGAACCCTAATCCTTTTTTCATCTTTTTTTTTTTAAATTGGTTAGGAAAAAAGATGGCATTTTCCTTGAGGGAAGAAAATTACAATTCAAAAACAACGGGCACCGTCATATGTTAAATGAATGGGTTCGTTTGCGCTACAAAAGGCTTCTTCACGCCCGTTTGAAGGACCCCATGTCATACGAGGAAGGGAACACACTGGCTGGGAGACGATTCCACATCTTCACAGTACGACAAAAATCATCTATCCTAATCCTTCCCTAGTCCTTCCTTCATCTATATCTAATCTATACAAATATATGATTAAAATACAGCTCCTTTGAGGCTAAGTGTCGTCAAAATTACTACGTGTATCGGCGTAAGACTATGACCATTCGATGCGGAATGTTTTCGTAGAGGTTCTATCCTCATTGTTTGTTTCGATCCGATTGATATTTTGCAATAAAATATTACAACAGCCTACGACCACTTACTGGTAAATAGATAGCATTAAAATCTTCTCGATAGATAAAGGCCCAAAGGCCACTCATGATGATCATTTTAATAATTTAGAAGTTTATCGATTTCAGCTATATCAAGACCTTTTTTTAGCCAGCTATTTAGTGTTAGCTCCTCATATGGGCTAAATTAAATATACTAAGCCTACAGCAAATAAATTATCGAGTGCGAAAGATACTAGGCATTAGAAAATATTCTACTATCAGTCACATTTCCTTGATAAGTACTTACTTCTCACTCAAAGGGATTTGATTTTCTATTCTTATATATAAAATACAAGGCATTCTATTAAACACATTCGATTGACCTACATAAAGTTTCAATGTACTAAACGTTTACATATAATATAAGGTATTACAATACTGATAAGCGTTATCTAAATGACTACACTCTAACAGGCTATCTACTAAGTGGACGGATTATTAGATACAGAAGAACGAAATTCTAAAACTTTATATTAGTAATCTATATACGATTTTAGAAAGCTATGATTAAGAGAAGACCTACAAATAGATACAAGTAAGAGGTGGTCCATTCATTACGTGAGGAGTTTTTGAAGTTTTTTTGACCCCCTGTCTCTCATTAGTGAGATGTCGTGAAATTTGTCTCGACCCACTCTCCTCCCGTCTAATCTCACGTGAGATCCTTCAAAATACGTATTTTGAGAATAAATACGTTGGAATTATTGTTTGTGTCAGAATTCTGCCAGATTTTACCATATTTTAGTCTAGGAACATGTTTTACTTTGACTGAATCTGATTTTTTCAAATTTTTATACTATTTTTTGGCTGAATTAGTTAAATTCGGCTTGAGCCCCTCCCCCTTGAAACTCTCAATTAATGGACGCCCCTTAATCGTGTATTTCGCTTCACAATATCACATGTAAAATCATTTTAGTGCAGTAAATCAAGCAACTGTCTAAGTGTATGAGGACAAAGAACATATTATTGATCAAAACATTTTAAGCCCTTCCATTAGGCTATTCGTGAGGGTCTACAATATCCAGTATAGTGAGACATCCATCTTGCGATGCGATAGCTAGTGCTTTACCCCCGTGCGCACTCGCAATGCCAGTCACTTCAGCAGGAGCTCTGTACTCAGCTATTTCTCGTCCATCAATAGTCCTAGATAATAACGTATTGATTATACCTGGATCTCTTTTGGGTGTGACCACAATATAATCTGATGTTAAATTACCACAGTCTATGATAGTAAACACTCTAAGCCTAGAGAGGGCTGGCTCTTAAGTGCATCTGCTGGAATACACCAACAGGTGCTTAACGACAGATTTTCAATTTGAGGGTAGTAGCTAGCTAAGCGAATTTAGAAAAAGCCCTACCACATGTCATGGTTTCTTTACGATATTTTCCTACACCAGAAGCTTCAACACAGTCGCAACACGCTATCAACAAAGCCATAATTCAATAAATAAAAACCCAATAAAACGCAAAGCTTTTCAATGGTCCTACTGTTGTCCACTTCTGTTAGTTCTGTTATTAGATTAAAATTTAGTATAACATTGCATTTCAATAATGTGACTAGTTTAAACATAAAATATTATATTAATATGTACTTTCCTACCTCCGACATGTGGTGTAAAATGAATCGACTATAAGATTTGAACCGTGCCATGACTTTTTAAGTCAAATAATTTAAAATCAATACACTAAATTAAAACTTAGTTACTTAATTTACCGGTATCTCGATTCATTGATCCAAAACGACGACTGCATAGACAAGGACGCGACGAATAGGATAAATTGCAGGGTGGATGAAATGGCGAAAAGTGTCTGGGGTAGCTTGTCACCCACGAATGCCCTTGGAACTCAAGGGGAAGGTGTATATAAAACCATTATAAGATCAGTCATGCAGTATGCGTCTGAGTGCTGGGCTACGGAAGAGACAGATGAGAGAAAACTACATGTGGCAAAGATGTGAATATTAGGATTTTTTTTTTATGTCATAGCAAGCAAACGAACAGGTTGGTCACCTGATGTTAAGTGATCACCACCGTCCATAGACACTTACAACACCAGGGGAGTCAAAAGTGCGTTGCCAGCCTGTGTTTGGGGGAAAGAGAGGGAGGGAGGAGAGGAGAGGGGGAGTAGACCTCCGGCGCTTTCACTGTCCGAACGAAACGCAACAATGCAAGCACTGTTACTTCACGTCGGTTTTCTGTGAGAGGGTGGTACTACCCCGGGCGAGCCGACCCATTCGTTCTGAAACCAGTAATAGCTTCAACGTGGCTCTACCATCCACCAAGGTGGAGGATTCAACCTACTAGGATGAATCTGTGGTGTAACTAGAATGGATAAGATTAAGAAATGTCAAAGGAAGTTTGAAAATAGCACCAGTGAGAGAGAAGTTGAGGAGTAATAGGTTAGCATGGTATGGGCATGTCATAAGGAGAGATGAAAACCATGTAACTAGAAAAGTTTTGAGTATGATGGTGGATGTATATAGGAGTAGAGGAAGACCGAAAAAGTTATGGATGGATTGAGTGAAAAATGATATGTGTGTATAAGGTGTGAATACTGAGATGACATCTGATAGGGGATAGTGGAAAAGGAAAACATGCACTGACCCTACTTAGTTACCCTACTGATGACACTAAATTGAAATTTGATACTTACAGCAACAATTAATTAATGATTTTAAATATAATACCTGAAAACCCTTAAAGTCTTCCTCCCGCTATGATAGTAGAACACGTACTTATCTGTAGAACTGTACATTGTGATTATAGAGAAGACGCCTTCAGCAGCTCTGTATATCAGCTGCTGGACTGAGGTTCCTCTCTTCAATTCTATAAGATCAAGACCTCCACGAGAGGGAGCACAGAGACCCATCTTACCATCTCGAGTACAAGCGCCGTTCCAACGTGGAACAAATCTAAAATGATCACTGGGTTCTAATTTAAAGTTTTCTTTTTATAATTTACTTAAATTATATATCACATTTATTTATTAACATTCACATTTTATACATATTTTTACAATGGATTTCAAACTAGACAGAGCCTGTATCTTTTAGTCAGAATAGGAAACAGCTTGTTTTACAAGAAGCATCTTAACGGCTTTTATGCATATGCAGTTTATTAGAAGCTAAATTGTTAGATTGGTAATTTGACAACAGTAATTTGGTGTCCAAACTCGCTAACCTCTAAAGTCAGACTAAAGTCAAAGTATTCATAGACTTTTCGTCCATGAGGAATCCCAATAAATCTAAGTAACATGGAATATTGTTACCAGTGTTATACACATCTACAGCAACGAAACAAATTCTCAGTTTTATCTTGATCGCAATAACGTCGAAGTTTTATAAGTAAGATTTGGTGCATTCAAGTAACCTTATGTAAGAGCCACCAGATATTTTACTTAGTGTCCTTCTATGTCTCGGCAATACTAATCAACATGCGATACCATTATAACTTTACTTCTAGGTATTTGTATCATTACAGTACATCACATCGCTACTAGCGTACTTATTACTATTACTAACCAGAATTTTTAGATATTCATCATATATAACAATAAGCTTTAGCAATTATTTAACATCAGGAAGCCGCAGTAGGTAGTAGTGTGCATCATAAGACAAACGAACTATTGTTTAAGATAGGTTAGAACCTGCGCAAATTTAATAGCTACGTAATTAGCATTCATGGTATTCACTTGAATACATTTACTCTCTGACTGCTATAAGATGAATGTGATGTGATACTTCCATAGTAACTGGACTAGTAACTGGACAAACAATCCTAAAACACCACTTTATTATAATGAAACTAGGCTAATACATTGGACTCAAAAGACTGTCAACCAAGCGTAACTTTAGCTCTTATTCCATTGTACACAAAATAATCAATTTCGAATGGGGCACAGCTGAGTTGTTATTCCAAGTGTCAATAATTACAAGAGTCAGTCGAAATAAAAATATCTTCTAAGTTTCCACTTTACTCAAATAATGTCTCTTATTATAATCCGTTACGCAGAATGTGCAGAGCATAAAATAACAACGCAAGGGATTTGGATATATTTTACGGGAATACAAGCAAGGATTACAATGGTGACAGTACTCGATTGTTTTGTATTTAGTAACTATTATAATTTATTTTTAATTATTTCTATAATTTTGTGCCCAACATTAATAGGAAGACAAGTTTAGTTGAGCCAGAATAAAAAAAATACCATTATAATCCTATCCGAAGATATTATCCAGTCACATGTTATCAGCACCATTTCTAACTCTGTAATTATACACTGATACTGTATACAAGGGACGTGGGGTTTCTTTGCAGGAAAAATAAGCAAGTATGGCTTACCTGACATGTCTTTTGCTTTTTATATCAAGTATACTGGCCTTGTCGTTTCCAACAACAGCAACCCAAAGCGGTTTGTGTGGAAGCGCGACAATCGATTGCATGTCCTTTATTCCGCTATTCTTTATAGAAATTCTGGAAAGATCGTCGATAAGAATAAAAAGAAAATTGAAGGCAACTACAATCGTATTGTTTTCCTGTTAGGAATGAAATACAATCACGTAACAAACATAGTCATAGGTATTTTTATGTCACACCAGGCAAACGAACAGTTGGGTCACCTGATGTTAACTGATCACCACCGTCGATAGACACTAACAACACCTAGGGAGTCGAAAGTATGTTGCTAGCCAGTGTTTGGGGGGAAAGGGAGAGAGGGGGAGAGGAGAGTGGAGAGTAGGGGAGGTGGTCCTCCGGCGCTCTAACTGACCAAACAAAACGCAACAATGCAAGCACTGGTACTTCACGTGGGTGTTTCTGTGGGTCGGGCGGTACCACCCCGGGCGAGCCGACCCATTCATGCTGAAACCAGTAATAGCTTCAGCGTGCCTCTACTACCTTTTACTTTTGATAATACTCGACTTAACGACAAAAATGAATGTTTTGTCATCTATATCTCCTATATCTATACATATAAAAAATGTAATGTGTCTGTACTTTTTAGCCTTTTGGTAAAAAAGATGTTGCAAGTGTCTAGGAATAAGTAACAAAATACATTTCACTCATCTTTAGAAATGCCTGTCTGTTCGTATGAATACGTATCACTGCTACAGTTCTGCAATAATGATAAAACCTTTTCAAGAAAATCATAAAGTATATCTTCGAGTAACGTTTAATTTTTGTTTAATTAAAATCGGTTCGGTCTATCAAAAGCTATTGTATATGCTTTACAATTTTCTTGGTTTTATCGTGAACGTAGTACTTTAGCAATCATGAGTGTCCAAACAAACAGACAGATACCTTGTCAGACAAATATTTCTAAAAATGAATTTAATGTATTTTATTACTTATTCCTGGGTAATTGCAACATTTTTTTTAACTCTAACAAGTTTTACCTAAAAAGTCCAGACGCGTAAGATTTATGATCTTATTATATTAATGTACAAGAGAAAACGCTTGTCAATACAAGGTTTGTAACATTTGGTAAACAGGACAAAAGGTCTAAATAAAGAAAGCCATACAAACCTATGGAGCCTTGTACCAGTTCTCGCGTGGAATACATGTAGACAATCTTTGGCAGATTTATCCACTCCCGGGGCAACAACGTGGTGCTCGTCAGCTGATACCACTGCCGCTTTATAGCCCGTACCTCTCACATCGTAATCTACAGTAAATATCCTTTCTCCATCTGTCAATTTGTTTTAACATTTGGACCAAATATTTTCAACCCCTCCAAGTGAATAAAAGTCAGAGTAAACATGACAGTAAAGGAACTGTATTTTGGTGTAATTTTTGTCTTATATAAGAAAATGGAGGATGTTAGGTGGTGGGTCAATATGTTAGGGTAAACGAGTGGCAGAATCCATGTCACTCTTGTCAGGCGTCGTGGTAATGGACGAGCGATCAAACCGTAAGAGGTATTTTTGATTGAACTGCACTTGAGAGTCAATTGTCCTAGGCTTAACGTGTTTACCATCTTGGACAACACCTTCATTTAACATCAGGTGAGGTTGTGGTCTTATATCTTTTAATCTATAGGGCATAAAAAAGTGCATTTAGGTTAGTCATGTGGAAGATAATATGCTGTACCGTGTGCAACAATCTCCCTGCCAGTGTTTTCCCTTCTTCCTATGATACCTTTAACATAGGCTAAGTTACCTTTAACATAGGCTAAGTTTTACTAACAAAAATGGATGTAATATCTGAATCGAATAAATTATTATTATTATTATGACATGGGGGCCTTCAGGCGTAACGTGAAGAGACACTTACGCAGGCCGGCATAACAGCGGCAACCGACGATGGATAGTTTGTTACCATTGTTATTAGATTGTATTATGCTTACCATCAGGCATAGCGCAGTCACTTTGTCGTGCTACAATAAAAAAAACCTTGACAGCAAAACAGAATGCGAATTAACGGGAAAACATCAGGATGAATCTAAATACTGTGACTTATGTGATATGAAAGTGTCTAAGAATTGATTTACCAAAATAACTGCTGAAGGAGATAGATAAATGAATAAAACATTTAAAACTCAAGCAAACTTACCTGGAATAGCTCTAGTAACTATTGTAGCTAAAGCCACATTATCTACGTTATCAGTAGGCACTTGCACTGAAATTGTAATGAATTTAGCTCCATCTTCTATAAGTAGTACTTGCTTCACTCCTTTTTGCTCTTCTTTATATATTACCTTAAATGAACCAATCTTCAAACTTAATATCTGTTATTTTGTTAATTTTTCAATAGATTTTAAACTATTTATCATCATCGTCAGCCTGCAAGAGACCCACTACGGGGCTATAGGTCTCTTCCCGGAGGAAGGTATGGGCTTAGTCACAACACCAAACCACGACGTGTTAGCGATTTCAAACGCTGAGAAATCCATAGTCCGTTTTTTCCACATATAGTGGAACTACAAGAACATTTCCTAGGTTCACGTTTCGTCGAGATGTTTTCCTTCACCGTCAGCCGATAGTGTTACAAATTTACATTAGTAAAAATACGCGAATCCGAAAAATTCATTGGTACATGCCGGGATTCGAACCTGTGTACATCGGGTTGATATTCCACCGGTCAACCCATTAACATCCACGGTTAAATTTTAACTTTTTATTGACATCAGCAGTTAGGCTTAGTGGTTTTCATATCGAGGATACCTGTTTTTCCAAAACGTCCCATATGACCACATTAAACTTGACTGTAATCATAGATTACTTTAAATACACCAATGCATATAGCATAAAGTGAATATTTTTGATTGTATTAAATTTCCTCTAGATTTTAACCTTATATTAAAATCAACAATTAGGTATAGTGGTTTGTTTTCAAATCGAGGGTACCTGTTTTTCCAAAATGTATCTTATGACCACACTGTCAGACTTACTTGTAATCATACATTACCTTAAATACACCAGTCTATGAAGTCAATATTTTTGATTGTATTAAATTTCCTCTAGATTTTAACCTTATATTAAAATCAACAATTAGGTATAGTGGTTTGTTTTCAAATCGAGGGTACCTGTTTTTCCAAAATGTATCTTATGACCACACTGTCAGACTTACTTGTAATCATACATTACCTTAAATACACCAGTCTATGAAGTCAATATTTTTGATTGTATTAAATTTCCTCTAGATTTTAACCTTATATTAAAATCAACAATTAGGTATAGTGGTTTGTTTTCAAATCGAGGGTACCTGTTTTTCCAAAATGTATCATATGACCACACTGTCAGACTTACTTGTAATCATACATTACTTTAAATACACCAGTCTATGAAGTCAATATTTTTGATTGTATTAAATTTCCTCTAGATTTTAACCTTATATTAAAATCAACAATTAGGTATAGTGGTTTGTTTTCAAATCGAGGGTACCTGTTTTTCCAAAATGTATCTTATGACCACACTGTCAGACTTACTTGTAATCATACATTACCTTAAATACACCAGTCTATGAAGTCAATATTTTTGATTGTATTAAATTTCCTCTAGATTTTAACCTTATATTAAAATCAACAATTAGGTATAGTGGTTTGTTTTCAAATCGAGGGTACCTGTTTTTCCAAAATGTATCATATGACCACACTGTCACACTTACTTGTAATCATACATTACTTTAAATACACCAGTCTATGAAGTCAATATTTTTGATTGTATTAAATTTCCCTTAGATTTAGCCGTTTTATTAAAATCAACATTTAGGTATAGTATACAATTTCATTACATAGTATAAAACAAAGTCCCCTACCGCGTCTATCTGTCTGTCTGTTCGCGATAAACTCAAAAACTACTGAACGGATTTTCATGCGGTTTTGACCAGTAGATAAAGTGATTCCTGGGGGAGGTTTTAGTTTATCATTTGTCAAGGATTTTTTTTATCAGGGCGGGACAACGTCTGCCGGGCCCGCTAGTATATTATATACCATTCTTATAAACTTATTATTAGTCCAGTCATGTTGTATGCATCTGAGTGCTGATCTACGAACGAGATGGATGAGGGAAAACTACATGTGGCAGAGATGCGAATGTTAAGGTGATAATTAGTATTAGTATAGATTAAGAATTAGTATATCAGAGAAAGTTTGAAAATAGCACGAGTGAGAGAGAAGTTGAGGAGTAATAGGTTAGCATGGTATGGGCATGTCATAAGGAGAGATAAAAACCATGTAACTAGAAAAGTTTTGAGTATGATGGATATAGGAGTAGAGGGAGACCGAATAAGGTATGGATGGAATGTGTGAAAAATGATATGTGTGTAAAAGGTGTGAATACTGAGATGACATCTGATAGACGAGTGTGGAAAAGGAAAACATGTTATGCTGACTCTGCCTAGGTGGAATAATGGTAAGAAGCTGATGATGAATTAGGTATAGTGGTTTTAAATCAAGGGTACCTGTCTTTCCAAAAGGTCCCATATGACCACATTGCCAGACTCCGCTGTGATCACGTTATCTCCACCAGGTGTTATTACAGCCTGAGTGACTATAGCACCGAGCGGCGCATCAGCCAGCTGAGCCAGTAGTTTCCCAGTGCTGGTATCCCAGAGTCCCCAACAACTCCTTGTTGCTGTCACTGCTAGGCATTTATCTCGGGCTAGGCTATTATGCAAAACGACATAGGACACCTTACATTAAAAAATACAGTGTTTGCGAGGGATATACAAAACAAATTTATTTATGCGTGAGTGAAAGCTAATATTTTAATAAGTCGAAATTTACTGCATAATGACACATGTACACACTTATATGACACTAGCGGGACCGGCAGACGTTGTCCCGCCCTGATTAAAAAAAATCCTTGATAAATTATATACCAAAACGTTCCTCATGAATCACTTTATCCACCGGTGCAAACCGCTTGAAAGTCCGTTCAGTAGTTTTTGAGTTTATCGCGAACAGACAGACAGACAGACGCGGTAGGGGACTTTGTTTTATACTATGTAATGATAATAGAACAGTTAATATATTAGTTAGCAAATTTTTACACCCTTAATTTCAAAAATAATTATATTCGTTACAATTATATAAACAATAAATCTGCTATAATTATAACGTATTCGAAACAAAAATGATAATTATAGAGATTTTATACAAATAAATAGTTCAAGTAAGCGTCATCTATCGAATAGGTGTAAAAGAAACTAAAAGACGAGCATAAGACAAGAATAAGTAGTTCGAGTATTTTCTGCATAGATGTCACTTTTGCAAATTTTTTCATTGGAATCACGGCAAAGTGGCTGAACTATGCCTGATGTTAAATGCACAGTAAAATACAAAAACAATAGTGACCACCGAGAGACAAACTCTTCACGTTACGCTTGAAGGACCCCATGTCATACGAAGGAGGGAATACACTGGCCGGGAGATTGTTCCACAGCTTTACAGTACAGCAAAGATAAGATGTTGCGAACTTTTCAGTTCGTGCCCAGATGGAATTAATCATAAAACTGTTACTCCGAAGCAAAACACGCGTGTTTCGGTTGTGTTAAAGGATAATTTATAAATTAAATAATATTTTCACTTTATAAAGTAGCGTGATTGGTTGAAAATAAACATTTGTCGAATTCGTGAACGAAAACGAACTGCATCGAATGTATTTTATTGGTTATTTTTTCATATCAAAATTCTTGATCTTCAGGGATTACTGAGAAGTACTATCTATAACATTTTACTATAAAAAGTCATTGAGAATCACCAGAATATATTGCTTTGTTATTCATTTCCTATTGTAACGAGCGATTGCTAGTATATTATAAATGAAAAAGTACATTTATTGGAATGTTTTCTTCTGTATTAATTAATCAATCAGCGTTTTATAAAAAAATGACATTTTTTATAGTAATGGTCACGTATAGCTGTGGCTAAGTTATAGATTAACAGAACACGTGCACCATAAAACTGGAGTTGAAAATGAAATTCAAAATTAAAATGTAGCGGCATCTAGACATATCTATAATAGCCGGTCCTAGAGTTTTCTGGCACCAAACTTACAATTAGTAACAATAATCAACATTGACATATATTTAATTTTCAATTAAAAGTATTGAGGCCATTAATCCAAATATAAATTATCCTATCTCTCAAGTTGGACTAAATTATTGATGAATGCCTTCTTTCATGAAGATCAGTCGAGTAGTTTCGGAGTTCTACGTAGACAAACATCATGACAATGAATTTTTATACCAGGTGACTGTTTAGACAGTAGCAATATTTCTGGAGGACACTCTCCACTCGATTCTCGTTCTAAATCAATCAAAAAAATAGATGCTTAATATTTTACTTAATTATCTAGAAAAATACACAAATTATACACAATCCTCTTCGCGCCTATGTTAAAGCGCAGTGTCAATAACCGTCGGGTGATTTCACTTTCACTTGAAAGGGAACGTGGGAACCGTAGGAACAAAACAAAAGATTTATTGCCCAATTTATTTTCGAAAGTTATTAAACCCGTGTCGCCCATTGTAGCTTTTGGCATCGGTCATTGCACTTAGGTTTATTATTTTATCTACACGTTTGTAGCTATACTTTTGAAAGTCTTAGAACAAACTTTGACTTAGGTTGACTTGGTTGTTTATTAATATTTGTTTTAATATTATCATTTTATATATTAAATGTGACCATGAATTGTCATATCCTAGAAAAGTGCTAGTGTCTAAACAGTCACCTGGTATATAAGGAAGATAGAATATCTAAAGAAAGTGTTGAAACTGAACTCTTGTACGAATTGAAATAATTTTAGAGGTTTAAAAAACCCTTGGCCACAAACCTGGTCACTTGGTGATGGAGAAAAACATACATTGTTAATATTGTCCCAGGTAGAAAATATAGGAAAAATATGAATAATCTACGCAGATGCTCAAAAGCCAAGTGAGAATATACTATATAATAGTCTATACCGATATTATAAAAGCTGAATAGTTTGTTTGCTTGAACGTGCTAATCTCAGTAACTACTGGTCCGATTTGAAAAATTCTTTCAGTGTTAGATAAGTCATTTATCGAGGAAGGTTATATCTTTATATATAAATTTCTTCTGTACGTGTGTATGTAACTGAACTCCTCCTAAACGGCTGGACCGATTTTGATGAAATTTTGTGTGCGTGTTCCAGTGGAACCGAGAATGGTTTAGATTCACAATTGGACCCGAGAGACGGCGTTGCGGTTGACTTTTAGGATTTTTTTTTATTATCAAGGCAGGACAACGTCCGCCGGGCCCGCTGGTATTATATATATCACGCCAAGACCAATAGGAGCAGATCACCAATGAAGAATGTTTGAAAATCGGGGTCGACGTTCGTATTATTTAAAAATATTGTCACCTTCTGCGTAAACGAAGTCGCGAGTTAAAGTAAGCGTTAACCCAAAGTAACTATTCTATGCGAATGAAGTTGCGGGCAGAAGCTAGTATTAAAATGTATTAATTTCCAAACTCACCTTATAGAATCTATCGGCAATTCTTGACGATCGATTTTGTGGACTTGTTCGAAAATATTGTCAATGTTCCATATTTTGACAGTTCTGTCTATTGATGACGTAATTACGTTGTTCCAAGTGCCTACAGTTAGCGGCTCTAGTTGGACTATCCTACCGAAATGCGCATCCAGAACTTTAATCAATTTTGTCGTGTCTAGACTCCAGACGTAGAGATTTTTTCTGAAAACGTAAAAAAACACAATCATATATTGCTCGGTATCAGGTGTACCTTAACTTCTGGATTGTGTAAAAACTTTAAGCCGTTTTATTACAAAAAAAATACACGTTGAACACTTGTTTAAAATAAGTTTAGTCATAAAACAGTGTTTAACCCTTATTTAAAGACTGTCTAACAGTGGTCTCAGTAGACAGTTCTTATTCTATTTGTTGTGATTTATTATATTTTTATTTACCGCCAAAAGACGTGTTTCATAGTAAATTGTGAACTTCGTGGGTATAATTAATTCGAAAGATTTAGATGAAATGAACAGCTTTGGAGATTCACAAGTAAATCATTACTACCACTATATGACATTATAGTTTAAGTTATATTAGTTAAATAAGGTTTAAAATTTTATACACTGTTTAGTAAAACTCGTGTTAGACGCGTGTACATTTTTGTTTTTGTAATAAGACAGTAATGGTTTAAGCTCCATACAAATGAATGTAGACATTATGATCCACTTGTCAATAGACTGAAGCGTAAATTAAAAAACAATATTTATTACAATATTTTTTAAAACCTGAAAATAACAAAATATTTAAAGTAAAATTGTAATTTTAAAAAATTGGATTGCTATTTAAAAACATGAATCGCCATTTTGGGATCTCGGTCTTTAAAAAGCAGCCGCGGGGTCAATTAACGTAAGTGAAAACTGTGCAAATTGCAACTCAGGGAATATTATCACCATACCCATTTCTGCCATAAAGCGTTGATATTCAGATAAACGGTGTAGTTAGAAACAAATACTAAGTAAATACAAGTCATTCCAACCTAATTCTCTCAGATTTGCGAGATTTCTGAGGTTAGTTGCAAATAGCTATAGGCTACAGTAATTATTTTGGCATCAAATGGACTTTTAGCGACTTCATAATGTAAAAAGATAGTTTGTCTTGACGTAGCGTTTATCAACGAATAGGAATGCTACCATTAACCGAGTAGGAAAACATTATATAGAAATCTATTTTCCGAAGGTTTGTAGGAGAGAATAAACGATCTGATTCCCATTGTAGACTTGAAAACGGTTTCAAAGTTTATTTGCTCTAAGCGGGCATATTAATATATATGAAGAATGGTAGACTTACTAAAAGCTGTAGATAAATTGAATATTAACAATAGAATAGATAAGGGTACAAAAATAAGCCGCGATGAACTACAGTTATTTGAGTGCCACTTCTGGTATTTCACATAGACTGTTACTCTACACACATACCAAAATTAGCGTATGTATGTTTGTCGCTACAAAAGCAAATGATAGTGATTGGGCCTTCCCTAATATACATATAGCTAGCCGATATCCTCAAGTTCAAAAAACAGGTACAGTTGGGAAGCTATCTCTCTAGATTTAGCATCTTACCATTTTAGTTTCCACCAACTCTTGACATCGGGTAACATTGTGGTTAGAAACCAAACATATATAGTTTTAATAATCATGTCTATAAAACAGATATTATCATCATTAGCCTGAAAAGACCTACTGCAAATTCGTAAGCCTCTTTCTTAAGGAAGGGATTGGTATAATGCCCATGCTAGTCCACGATGCAATTTTAAAGTCCGAGAAATCCACGATTCTATATTGTTCCCAGGTTTCCTCAGGATGTTTTCCTTTACCGCCAGCCATTGTTACCATTTTAGATAATGAATTAAAAATAGCTTTCCGGGATTTATCTTCTTCCTCTACATAAGTATTTACCTCACTCCAGCAACTGCATAAGTGTTGTTTTTACTGATCATAAAGGAGTTAGATTGGGTCATCTTTGTAGAGATGTTTCTGATGGTATGAGGCAGCCTCAGAACAATCCCATGTGAACTGTAACCTTTCTCTGGATCGTCATATATTTTCACCTCCTAAAATATTTCTCAGAACTTTAAATTAACGTCATCGATTGTGTAGAATCTAAAAACAGTATGAGGACCAATTATTTTATACTAGCTACTGCCCGCGACTTCGTCCGCGTGGAATAGTTACTTTGGACTAACACTAACACGCAGTAAAAGCTCTCAAAGGGGAAAAAAACCAGATTTTGAAATATTCTTCATTGGTGCTCCGCTCCTATTGGTCTTAATTTGATGATATATAATAACCGGTAGCCTTTCTCGATAAATTAGCAATTTAACACTGAGAAATCAAATCAGACCAGTAGTTCCTGAGATTAGCGCGTTTAAGCGAACTAACTCTTCAGCTTTATAATATTAGTATAACTAGCGGGCCCGGCAGACGTTGTCCCGCCCTGATTAAAAATAAATTCTTGACAAATTCCTCATGAATCACTTTATCCACTGGTGAAAACCGCATAAAAATCCGTTCAGTAGTTTTTGAGTTTATCGCGAACAGACAGACAGACAGACGCGGTAGGGGACTTTATTTTATACTATGTAATGATATAGATACTGAAGGAATTACTATTGACCTGCGTCCGTCCTCTTGACTATATCGGGAGAGTTACAATTGACCCGCATCAGTACTATTGACTATATCGGGGGAGTTACTAGAGTTACTTAGAGCATTTCTGTATTGACTAACGCTTTATGCCGTAGTCCGGTGAAGCTGTTAAGGCCTTCCTAGGTCAATAGCGTAGCCAGTTAATAAAAAACTAACGCTTCATGCGATTGTTTTTGGCGGATTGATCGATTAAATCATAACCATGACATCACTATGGGTAACGTCATACCTCTATCTGGACGACATTTTTATCTTCGCCCAGACATATTAAAAACATTCTAATGAAGCTAAATATTTCATTTCAGGGCCGATAATTTTATATCTTACTAGCTTTTGCTCGCGGTTTCGTTCTCGTTAATTCGATTTAGCGTAGATTTGGTGTATATTGATATCCTTCGGAAACAGCATTTACTTTTTCTAGATAAAATGAATCACCTACGACCATCTTTGTACTGCTATGAACATGTATACAAAATCTCATGCTCATCGATTCAATAACTAAAGCGAGAATGCATAACAAAAAAAATAACATTAGTATTTATAGCATTACTAAAGATTTTTTCATTACTTACCACAATTTCCTCTTTACTTTTATCGTCTTCCTTCTTCCTCTTGACTTTCATCACATGGTTTGCTCTCGATATTACATTATCGAAGTCCCACACTACAAAGCTGTATGTAGTGGTCGCTGTAGTAATAAAAACGTTAAAAAGATTCTAGTACGTAAAATCCTTTTTTTTTTTTAATAATCACATCAAACTATGTATGAAAATATACACCAGGTTAATATTATAACAGTGGTTTTTTTCGTTACAATTTAATAATGTTGAAACCAGTACTGCAGAAAGACTATATACGATTTCACCATAAAACAACAGGACCAGTATAGCTGATTTCCAGCAAGAGAACCAGTATAACTGAGTTCAAGTTTGAGAGGGTGCAGTTGGAACAGGCGTTGCTCATCTAATTCTACAGAAGCAATGATCTATTATCAATCACAGACCTTGAATCTTTTTTACTTATAACTACAAACAGCAGTAAGTACTCAATCTATTGTGTGCCCGTTTTATTTATGATATCTCTATACGTCACGAGGACTAATGAAAACTGCAGAATCGCAGTTTATATTACATATTTTTTTATGTCATAGGAGGCTAACGAACATGTGTATCACCTGATGTTAAGTGATCACCACCGTCCATAGACACTAGCAACACCAGGGGAGTTGCAAGTGCGTTGCCGGCCTGTGTTTCGGGGAGGGGGGAGTGCGGAAGGGGGCGGGGAGGTGGGTTTTTATCCGGCTCTCTCACTGACCAAACGAAGCGCAACAGTAACCAGTAATAGCTTCAGCGTGGCTCTACCACCTACCTAAACATTACCTAAACACAAACCTAAACATTACATATATTGACGATATTATTTTGAAATTACCAAGTAGCATGCGATCCTTCTTCCCTCTCTTAAGTTGTAACATAGCTTCAGCCGTGTCAGTTTCACGGTGATAAAGTTCATCAATTTTACCCCATCGAGATTCTTCTTCGTTCAATTCGAATACTGATATCTGATGAGGGAGAGAAATTGCAAGGAGGGTTTTATTACCATCTGCATATTGTTTGTTTGTTTGTTTTTTCAGGTCAAAGAGGTTTAAGTATTTTTAAATACTTTATAGGAATTAACGTTTGGTCACAATTTCATCTTATGTTATAACCACGATGTGGTCTAAGCTGATAAGCATGCTAAATCTAGAGAGGACTGGCGTCTAAGTGCAGTGAGTGCAGTTGCCAGAACACAATCTTCAGGGTGGTAGCCAATCAGGTGGGCATTTAAAGAAAGCTCTATTACCAAGACAGAAAGGCCTACCACCAAGTACGACGTCTAATAATTTTTAAAGAAGATTACAAGTTACTTTTGTACATTTATCTTCTTTCGTTTCCTACCAGAGACGCTGCTAATGGTCGCATAATGTAAAACGAAATAATTAATAAATAAATAATGTACAAAACTTACATCTTACCTGGTAACCTCTTTCAGGATCGCTAGAGTAAATCCTAGTCCAAGTTTTATTAAGTACAACGGCACCTCTGCACCTTAACGGTTGCATCCACACACCACCTTTACAAAAACTGACCAGCAGTCGATCTTCATCCAGATCCCCACTCCACATTACGACCACAAAGTTTTCCAGATCACGGAACTCCATCGCTGCAGAGAGTTCCAACAATACTTGATTAAGTATTACAGCCTTGTATCAAAATTTGTCCAAAATTGTCTGTCACCTCCCGAGACTTATATATGTGTATATACTAGCGGTCCCTGCGGACGTTGTCCTGCTTTGATAATTTAAATAAATCCTAATAGCCAACCACAGCGCCACCTACCGGGTCCAGTTGTGAATCTAAACTATTCTCGGATCCACTGGAATACGCACACAAAATTTCATCAAAATCGGTTCAGCCGTTTAGAAGGAGTTCAGTGACATACACACGTACAGAAGAAATTGATATAAAAAGAATAGTATACTAGCGGGCCCGGCAGACCTTTTCCTGTTTTGATAATTTAAAAAATCATAAAATTCAACCGAAGCGTCACCTAGCGGTTTCAAATCTAAACCATTCTTGAATCCACCTGAACACTCGCAAAAAAGATCATCAAGATCTATCGAGCCGTTTAGGATGAATTCAGCCACAAACACACAGACAGAAGAATTATATACATATATAAAGATATGTATCATGAAATTAAACTTTTTTGAGGTTTAGGCCCGCCAAAACTGTTGAACCTGTCGGGCTACGACCATTTGATGCGAAATTATCGTAGATGGCTTTAGGCTACTAATTTATTGGATTGCATTGACCCTCTGCCATTTATTTAAGATTATTTAATGCTCAGCGATAGCGAAAAGCATTATTTAAAGTTATGAACATGCCAAAGGGGAATGGAAAGGAGTATGTTGGGAATCTCACTAAAAGACCGGAAAAGAGATCAAGAAGTAAGATAGATCAACAACAAAAGTACAAGACATAATAAAAAAAGTTAAGCAATTAAAGTGGCAATGGACAGGGCATATGACAAGAGATAGTAAGACAAAATGGACAAAAATGATCACGGAATGGTATCCACGAGATGGTAAAAGGAAAAGAGGGAGACAAGTTAAAAGATGGACAGACGATATAAAGAAAGTGGGTGGTTCGGTCTGGCAAAGAAAAGCTAATGATAGAAAAAGTTGGAAACAGCTGAAAGAGGCCTACGTGTCAAGTGACAGGCTGACTACTACAACAGATAACCTGATGTGTCAGGCTTAAGTAAAAAAAAAATGTATATATTTAATATAGTTTCAGCAATAAAGGCTATAATAATAATAATAATAATGCTCAGCGAAGCGGGCCGTATCAACTAGTCAGTTATATATCAAATATATAAATTGATTGACAAGGTATCCTTTTACACGATTGAAAGTCCATGCACATGCTGAGAAAGCAGTCACAGTGACTGCCTTTTTAGTTTGCCGTGTTTCCAGACCAGCTGTAGAAGAGCCCGTAGATCGACATTATAACAATAATAGTTATTGTGTAACGTGTTTTATATGACTAATACCCAGTTTCTAGGGTACTTTAATTGTAGTTTATCTTTTCAATAGCGTTATCGATTCGATAACTTGTCAAATTGCGTTTCTGAATACACATTCATACGATAAATGTCAGTAAAACTCAACGGGCCATTTGACAGTTTATATTACGGATAACTTTGTTGAGTCAATAACTATTGGTAGTTTAACCGATGCCTCAGAAACCGGGCATTAGAGATGAACATTTATTTTAGAATGCTAAATACAGCTATCTATATACAACCAAATGTAATGTCGTTAATTGATAATGCTACCATAAAAGAAGATAGAAAGGAAATATAAACCATTCTAGCTTATTTACGGAAATCTCAATTTCTTTTTCTGTCAGCCACGGTTTTTTTTTATATCATTGGAGGCAAACGGACAGCTGGGTCATCTGATGTTAAGTGATCACCACCATCCATAGACACTTGCAACACCAAGGGAGTCGCAAGTGCGTTACCAGCCTGTTTGGGGAAGGGGGAGTGGGGTATGGGGAGGGGTTGGAATGAGGAGAGGAGGGGGTGGCCTCCGGCGCTCTCACTGACCGAACGAAACGCAACAAAGCAAACACTGTTACGTCACGTCGGTGTTTCTGTGGGTCGGGTGGTAGTACCCCGGGCGAGCCGACCCATTCATGCTGAAACCAAAATATCTTCAGCGTGGCTCTACAAACGTACATTATTACATTAGTTACGTCTCAGTTGCTTAATTTTACTTTAGGAATCACTCAAATTCCGAAACCTGTCGGTCCTAATCACTAAAACCTGGCTTTAAAAGATCATGTAAGTAAAATAAAATTTCCCTTACATAGAATTTCCCAAGTGATATCATCATATGGAGCAGTACCAGGAGCGGGAAGTGTTTTCTCATGTTCTCCCCTCATACTATACTGTACCCAGGATTTAGGACCGTAAATGAACATGTGGTGATTTAAAACGTCCACTCCACGTACCGTCTCGCCTAAAAGAAAGTCGAGGAGATGAGGACTGCAGACAGAATTGAAAACTCAAAACAATGGGATTTCTACTGTGTTTCTCATTTGATTTTTTTAATTAATTACAGTGTGAATTATTTATATTTAAACTAGCGGGCCCGGCAGACGTTGTCCCGCCCTGATTATAAAAAAATCCTGGACAAATTATATACCAAAACGTTCCCCGTGAATCACTTTATCCACTAGTGAAAACCGCATAAAGATCCGTTCAGTAGTTTTTGAGTTTAACGCGAACAGACAGACGCGGTAGGGGACTTTGTTTTATACTATGTAATGATATTTGAAAATTGAGATTATTATCACTAGTCTCTCTTTCACATCTGTGGGCACTCCGAATAATAATTGTATACTTTTTTATACAGTTTATTAATTTATCAAACACTAGCCTCTGTCCGCGACTTCGTTCGCGTGGAATTGTTACTTTGGGCTAACGTTAACACGCAGCGGAAGCTCTCAAAATGATGAAAACCCCGATTTTTAAATATTCTTCATTGGTGCACAGCTCCTATAGGTTTTAGCGTGATGATATATAGCCTATAGCCTTCCTCGATAAATGAGCTATATAGCACTGAAAGAATTCAAATCGGACCAGTAGTTCCTGAGATTACCCCCTACAATGTCACAAACTCACAAACTACCATTTTATAATATTAGTATATATATGATACGCTACACAACCTTAATACAAAATATCAATATTAGATGTACACATACTACGCGTCGCTAATCTGAAACAAGCGTAATACGGCCGATCATGCTTACTAGCATGTCATGACGCGAAATTATAAATTTATCTCCTGCCAAAAAATACCGCTCAACGCGCCTAAAGAAGTTATCATTTCAAAAACTGAGTATAATAATTGTCCAAGTTGTACTGATAATCAACCTGAAATAGTAAAAAAAACCAACCTTCTTCTAGAGGATTCTCAATTGTTATATACTCGTTGGTGAGAGTGTTAAGGAGCATAGACTGAAAACAGAAGAAAGCATTTACACGTATGCTAAATCACTTTAACTCTTAAATGCAAGATTTCTTCATTTTTAACCAAAAAATCATTTTTTTTTTAAATACGGATAATGCAACACTTAACAGTCCGATGAATAATAACCCTAATAAGAGGGAGTAAATTAGACTGAACATCGATATAACTTACACTATACGGAAATAACGAAAAAATTAAAATGATATAACAGTAAGTGAATATTGATAAACATGTGCCATGAAAAAAAAATAGATTCAGAATAAATGGCAAATTGAAAATGAATTTTTTATAAAAGTAAACTACGGAAAAGGAAACAAGATGGCAAATATAATCAAGAATACTGTAATAAAATTTTTACTAAATGTTGCTTAAATAGTCATAGATATAAAATGTGTTTAATTCTCCTTTTGAATTTAAAAACTCGATGGTCAAATATGTCTTATTAGATGTGTTTAGATGCAAGCTCTTTGTATAAATGAGTCATTATGTATTCTATATATAATTATATTGTATATAGTTGTGCCCGCGACTTCGTCTGCGTGGAAGTTCATGTAAAAACAATGATCAATAAAGTCATCTGAATGTATTGAGCCCATTTACTTATCTACTATTCTCTCGTACTTACGCCGCGTCGTCATTAAAACTACAATAACTTTTGATAGAGTGCACCGATTTTCATAAAACAAACACTAAGTTATTCCCGAGGATATGCTTTACGATTTTCTTGTTGAGGTTTTATTGTGAACTACGGACTTTAGCAGTGATGCGTGTTCATACAAACAGACAGACAGGCAATTAGACAGACATTTCTAAAAATTATTGGAATGTATTCTATTACACCTGCAACAATTTTTTTCACGAAAATCGAAAAAGTACAGACACTTTAGGTTTACATTCTTATTATATCTATAGAAGAAGATGAAGTTTTATACAGGTTTATTATACAAAATAAAGAAAAGTAAGTTATATTTCTTTACAGTGAACTTTCTTTATAATATATTATGCATTACAAACAATTAGTCAATACACATGTCATAAAACTTTCAATAGTTCATTTATAAGTTAAAGATTCATTTTTGAACAATTAGTATTTAAAGTTTAATGATGATTTCGAAATCACTCAATTAGTATTTACTATCTAAAACGGTTACAATGCGTTCAGTGATAATTTCAGGTTAGAAAATAAAAATAAATCTTTATTGTGATTAAAATTTGATTTTATATGTGGAAGGCTTAAGGGAAAGGGGGAGGCCGGTTGTTTTGGAAAAAAGGGGGCGGCCCCGGGGGGTTACCGAGAAAATGCGGCCGAACTATTAGCCAACAATATTTTGACACAAGACCAAAGGCGGACTAAAATTTGAACTTAAGTAATAAATTAATAAATCGTAATTTAACAAAACATACGAAGAAATCAAATTTAGAAAAAAGAAGGTTTGATATTTACTACATTTCGTCATTATAAACTTAATAGTAACTTAGTAGTAATATTTAAGACTAACTAAAATAAAGGTATTAAATAAGATAACAATCAATCTAATAACACAGTAAAACTTACTACAGAATTATTTGTAGAAGCTGCTGCCCACTTATTATCAGGTGATAGTTCAAGATTCTGCATGATTCCTTCCAACTGTGGGCATAAATCTCTAGACAGGTCAGATGTGGATAAATCCCAGGATATAACGCGACTTGATATAGACACAACGTAGCGTTTATCTGAACTGAGTCTAAACGCAAATACCGCAAATTGATGACCTTCCAAGGAATACTGTAAAAAAATATTTATATTTGCTTATTGCCACTCGGCCTGTTTACAATTAAAAGATATCCAAAAACACTAGGTTTTGTAAAATGATTTGATACCTTGATACTAACCTTCAGAGGACCTCCAGGAGTATGCAAACAATGATGAGATGGCAACAAAGCACAATGATTCTTCCCTTTATCGTGACATTGCTTTAATAACGATGCGACTGCAGGATTATGTGGAGCTTCTGGAAGTAACCTACCAACTAGCTGTGGAGCGAGCATGTCGGAATACGTCCCTAAAATTGCTCCTCCAAGGCGGAGAGCATCTGCCACCAGCATTAGTTCTCTATAAAATATACGAAACGCATTAATCATGTGATTTGTAGTCATTTAGTCATCATCATCCCGTAAGAGACTGGATCATAGACCTCTCCCCTGAAGAAGATATGAGCGCGATCACCGTGACAGCCTATGAAGTATTTGTGATTTCAAATTCTGAGATATCCACAGCTTTATATGTTCCCACTTATAATAGTATGACTAGAACAATAATTCTCAGGTTCATGTTAGTAACCGTACTTACTTAGAAAAACTCGTTGGTACATGCTAGGGTTCTAACCTGCGAACAACACATTGATATTGCACTGGTCAAGCCGCTCATTTACCACGACTTACCTATGTACTTGGGAGATAAAATAATTGCATCAAAATAGGATTAATAAAACAATCTGATATCTTTGTAGTCTAAGTAATAGAGTTAAGTACTATCGAGTTATATTAATTCTATTGCTCTTTTGGTTTCTGTATCACTACGAGTGCCAACACACTGCACACGTGAAACACTATTGCTTCCTTGTCCGATACGCTAAACATAACTATGCTCAATTTCAGTACTATGTGGCATTGTCCGTTCCTAATTTTTTTATACGTCATAAGTTTTACCATTTTGCCACAATTTCAATTGATGTTAAAGGTTCAAGTTATGTCAAGCGGGTCTTAATACATAAAGGTTATTACAGGGTGGATCAATATGTGAACGATAGCGACGTCTGGAAGTGACGCCTCTCTCTGTGCAACCACTAAAAACGAATGTAGCTTTATGTGTCTATTATGTTGTAATAATCAAAAAATATGTTAGTTATTATGAAAACATAAACCAGATCGAGTTTCGTGCCAGTTCTTCTTGATGACTGGGTTGTTTGTCCGAACCGGTAGTAGTTTTGACGTTCATAAGTGCCTTCTCATGCCCTAAATTGAATAAAGAGTATTTTGATTTTGAAGTGGCCTAGGATAGTAAACACGATAAACCTATAGAGGCTGGCTTTCAAGTCCAGCTGACGGAACATATCAACAGCCACTTGGCGATAGTTCCACTTCAGGGTGGTAGCTAGCGAGAGCTGAGTTTAGAGAAAACCCGATCACCATGCTATGTTTTGCACCACTATCTTTTCTTTCACCAAAAGTTCCGACTTACTTGCTATGATTCGAACCGACATATATTATAAATTACATAATAGACATATTTCGATATATAAGTGATGCATTTAAAAGCGAAATCACAAACTTATATCGCGGTAAAATGTAAGTAAAATATACTAAAAGAAAGCATGCACGCATGCACGCATCTCAGTCGCAAACACATGCACACATACAGGCGCGCACCCACACACACACACAAAGTGACGTACACGCAGGTATGCAAGTGCACGCTCACGCACATACACAAGTGTACGTACACGCACAGAACACACGCGCAGGTTGAAATTTTAATAGAAGAATATATTTTTCTTTTATTTGTATTCTTATTGTTATGTATCACTTTGTTGTAGTAAAAAAACCCTGTCTTTTATTTATTTGGATTTCCAAATGAATGTTTATCGATATATTAAGCCACTGCATTAAATTACCAGTACAAATAATTGTACTTGCCTAACTGCGTCCTTATTGACATGTAATTTGGTGTCCTCAAAGTCAGCCAGAACTGCCTGCAAAGGGCAGCAGTTTAACTTTGCGTGTAACCATTCATAGTTGAACAGAACTTCAGCGTATAGATCCGTAAATCGCTTTGACCGAACCAGATGGAAAGGTAGTTCACCGAACTGTAAGAATTATTATGTATTTTTAACATTCTAAACCCTTTTGTACACTATATTGCATTCCACATTAGTTTTATATTTATTTATTGTAACCGGTATACATTCTCGCCAATTTGATTTAGGAAATTGGGTACTAATATCTCCCCTTACAATTTAGATCTGATTCCAACATTAATTCCTTTTATAGTCACGGTATATCCAAAATGAGAAATAATTCTCAAAAGCAAATACCACTTCTGTCATATTTATGTCGATATATAATGTAAGTGAAAAACTAATATTAACTAAATTAAATATTCAATGTCTATTACGTTGTAATAATCAAAACATATGTAATCTATTATGAAAAGATAAACCAGATTGAGTTTCTTGCCAGTTCTTCTCAATGACTGGGTTGTTTTCCGAACCGGTGGTAGTTTTGACGTTCATAAGCTTCTCAGGGCCTATATTGAATAAAGAGTATTTTGATTTGATTTGATAACTTCTCATGCATTAATATATTAAATTCTTGTTAATTATATATCTTAAGCACAGGCTTTTGAACAACTTTATTGTTATTAATCACTACATATTATAAAACAAAGTCCTCTGCTACGTCTGTATGTCTGTTCGCGATAAACTCAAAACTTGCTGAACGCATTTTCATGCGGTTTTCACCAGTAGAAAAAGTAATTCACGAGGAAGATTCCGGTATATAATTTGTCAAGGTTTTTTTTTATTATCAGGGTGGGACAATGCCCGCCGGGCCCACTAGTAGTTCACTAAAACGATACAAAGATAATATTATTACCGTCGATTCTTTGTTACCTACCTTTCTTAAATTATATCTCTTTGAAGAACCATCAGCTGATGTGAATACTAAGGGTTGTAAAGGAACCTTACGATCTGCAACGCCTTCTCTATCAGCTAAGTTGAATCTGTGACGCTGGATCTCTGTATACTTGAAGGGTTTTGGTATTCCACCACCCCAGATTCCTTAAATTAATATTTTTTTAATTATTTTAAAATGTCGACAGGAATTTTGGTAGGTCTTAATTGATGCAAACGGATAGAAACCTAGCACCAGATAAAAGTTTATGAGATAAGTCCAAAAGGACAATTAAACACATCTTATATCCATGACTATTTAAACAACGTTCAGTAAATTATATTTCAACTAACTGTGCCCGCGGCTCCATCCGTGTGGAAGCTAATGTAAAAAGACAGTGACTAATAAAATCATCTGATATTAAGTCCATTTACTTATCTACTTATCTCTCGTACTTAAGTCGCGTCGTAGTTAAAATTACAATAACTTTTGATGGAGTCAACCGATTTTAGTGAAACCAAGACTAAATGTTACTCGAGGATATGCTTTATAATTTTCTAGATAAGGTTTTGTCGTCAACGCAGCACTTTATCAGTAATGCGTGTTGATACAAACAGACAGACGGACATTTCTAAAAATGATTGAAATGTATTTTATTACTTATTCCAAGACACCAGCAACAATTTTTTTTTCACATAAATCTAAAAAGTATACACGCGTTACTTTTACATTCTTATTATATGTATAGACTAGCGGGCCCGGCGGACGTTATCCCGCCCTGATATTAAAATATCATGACAAATTACATACGAAAAACCTTCCTCAGGAACCACTGTACCTACTGGTGAAAACCGCATGAAAACTCGTTCAGTAGTTTTTGAGTTTATCGCGAACAGACAGGCAGACAAACGTGGCAGTTGACTTTGTTTTGTACTATGTAATGATATTCTTGATTATATTTTCCATCTTGTTCTTTTTATCCATATTTCCATTTTTATCATAGGTTAATTTTAGTTTTTATAGCTCTATTCATTTTTACTTTTTCATTTATTATTTTCTGTTTTTTTCAAAAGCTTATCAGTATTTAATGTTACATAATTAAATTTTTCAATATTATTAATAGTGTAAGTTGTATCGATGTGATAAAGCGTTGTAGGTTTCAGTCTAGTTTACTCCCCTTTATTATTGTTAGTATATTATTCATCGGAATGTTGGCTGTTGCAATATCTACGATTGTAAATAGATAAATAGCCTTTCTGCAGATAAGTAAACAAAATGATTTCAATTGACTTAAAATTAATCTAAGCTATCGTCTGGAATATATTTAGTTCTGGGATTGGTATATCATGTTTTTAAATTTCCTATAGAATGTGTACATTTACTTTGTATAGACATGCTATTAGTCTTCTTCTTGGTTATTTCAAATGGCAACATGTGTCCGTAGAAAATTTTGCAAATGTCAAGTGAATAGAACCATAAACGATGGAGATCGCACTAAACGATTAAACGAATTTTTTTTTTATATTCATACCGGTCCATTTACAGACAGACACCACAAACAAAATACATGTAAACAACACATACAACGTATTGTTAGATTACAAATATACACAAGAAAATGACACCAGAATTTAAAGTTTTGTTTTAATAAATTTCGGCAAGCATTCTACAATGAGGTGATAATCTGTAACAAGAATTATGAGGCACATAATGTCAATAGAACAGGGAATAAAAGAAGGTAGAACATCATACAGAAAGAAACTGTTTCTAGGCACAAATTTGTCTTTATTTACTTACCGAGATAATAATCAGCGATCATGGAATGAAAGTACATAGCCATGTTCATATTCTTGAAATACCTCTCTCTTGCAGTGTCTCGAAACTGCCTGTGGTACCAGTTCATTACAGACACTCCGTCAGCCTCCCTCTCAGATAAATAGTTCGGCAAATCATTGCGAATTCTACAAGATTTACTTAACTTTTTACTACCATATAGTTTAAAGGTATCTCTATAAGAATACTGAACTGGCTATCCTCTTAACCTGACTTGAATTACTAACGGGACTAGTTTTCTGCTTTAAAATAACTATATATAAAATAATTATATCACAGCGTTATATGTTTTGCACAAAAAAGTTAACCTCAATCAATTTATTAACCAAATTGTAAGTAAAGGAAGAAAAGATTAATTTGAAAGAAAAAATAAAGAAAATCAATTTCAAACGCAAACGGTAAATATACAGTTCTGGATTTTCAAATATACACTGATACTACAATAGCATTTTCAAGCATTTAGATTTCTCTAATATTTTACAATCACCATCAGTTGACAATGTTATCAACTCATCTATATATAAATAGGCAGTGGGGAAATGGTTAAGAACATCTCTCTCTTTTGTTTTTCGGCATATTTTCTTCATTCTTTTTTTGTTTAACTATAGTGTTATCAATAAAAAAATTGGATACATTTTCTCAATGGTCTAATTTCGAGCATTGTCGAGCGCTCGTATTAATAAATCTATAGAAATTTGGCAATATCCATTAGTTCAAAGCTTAAACTTCTAATTTAATTTTCGCTTTGTCAATCAATCTTCTGCATTATTATTACCAATGTCAAGTAGCTAATAATATTACAAGTGTGTTGTGATAATTTCAATGTTCTAACAAAATGGTGGCTCTCTTGTTAGAACTTTCCAGGGTGTTTTTGTGACTTCTCAGAATTCATTCTCCGTGGTATATTTCCCATCCACTTCACTCGTGTACAATAACCGAACTATATTACGTAAAATTTCACCAATATTACAAAATATAGAGTCAGATAACACAGGATCATGAATAACATATAAAAATCACTACATGACCGACCAAGACCCTACTACAAATTCCGAAGCTTAAACTGATGGACATCAAATCCTTATACCAACGAAGTAACCAAATAGATCATAACCAAGAACAAATTTAATAAAACCAAAAGATTACACCAAATTAAATTAGGTTTCGTATTACCTCGTCCAGAGTAGAGGAGGTATTCTCCTGACAGGAGGCAAATGGTACTGATATACATCATCGAGCACTTTATCATCTAAGGATATAAGGTCTTCAAGCTCCGTCTCTGATAAACCACTACGAGCTGCTGTAATGTACGCCAGAGCGTGGAACACCAAGAGACGTCCGTGCTGTTCAGAGAAACTTTTACAAAACCCCTATTCACTATTGTATCGCAACGGTTTTTAAACTTTCTTTTAAACTTCGTACAATATCTCCACAAGAATCTAAATGGGCCTTTGTAATATTGTTTGTTAAATTGCATTTCTTTTTACTTTGTATATCCATTGTTAAAGTAATTTGTACAAACTTTTACGTGGAGTTCATACACAAAACGAAGCTACTGAAGCAAGGCGTATTTGGTTAGTATGTAAATAATATTGATATATTTGACTAAATATATAGCTTTTATAAGGATTTACACGATCAATGGATTGAAGGGGAACCATGTATTAATTTGTTGTACATCGAATATGTCAATCAAACAAATAAATAATCTCTTGCGACTATAAAATTCATATATTTAATCAAATACAACAAAATGTATATTACTCCGAGTTTTATTATCACGCTCTCTGGAGCAGTCTAAACTCCCACATTATGTAAAACTTATTAAATACTACTAAATTATAGGCTGTTGAGAGAAAGAACTTTGTATTCCTAAACTACAAAAATAGAATTTTTTTACCATCACCAGCTTGTAAGAGACCCACTGAAAGAGAAATCCACAGTTCTATGTTTTCCCACATACGGTGGTTACTACAAGAACATTTCTTAGGGCCAGGTTTCCTCACGATGTTTACATTCACCGTCAGTACTATCAATTTGGATTACAATGTACGCGAATTCCGAAGTTTTGTTGGTACATGCCGGGATTCAAACTTGGGCACATCAGATTGATACTTCAACGGTCAAACTATTCGACCGCCACGACTTATTTTATGGTCTTCATTTTTGTCTGATTTGTAGTAATGTGACCCTAGTAGTGCTTTTTATCATATAAAGGGTTTTTTAGTATCTACTTACTTGTTTTTCTATTCTTTCAAACAGCATCATAATGGAGTCCATTACGGTGGAAGCGAGGTGAGTGTCTTGAGGTTTTGTATAACTCCTCCATCTGCAGACCTGAAGAAGAGATCTTTACAGTTTATACTAGAAATATAAACATATTTCCATTTTCTCCTTAAAAAGCTAACGCTAAAATTCTCACACGAGTACTTTGTATGCCATTTTTAATATTATTTTATATAGGACTAGATGTTCTCAAAAGAAAAAAAAATGAGCTATAGATGTTAGAACACCGAAAGATTTTTTTCAAATCGGACCAGTAGTACCTGAGATTAGCGCATTCAACAAAACGAACAAACAAACCCTCGAGCTTTATAATGTTACTAGCGGGCCCGGCAGACGTTGTCCAGCCCTGATTATAAAAAAAAAACTTTGACAAATTATATACCAAAACGTTCCTCATGAATCACTTTATCCACTGGTGAAAACCGCATGAAAATCCGTTCAGTAGTTTTTGAGTTTATCGCGAACAGACAGACAGACAGACACGGTAGGGGACTTTGTTTTATACTATGCAATGATAGTATAGAATTTAGATCATCATTTTATAGCATCAACATCTTGAAGACAATGCCTTTTGCTGAATTTATCGAACAAGGCTATGATGATATCTCCACTTAAATACAATGTTTATTAGATTGTTCAGGTCAAATCTTGCAAGCTAAATGAGAGCCACTTCCTTTAGAACCACGACTTTGCTATTTCGCTTGTTCGTTCAGTCTTGGCATGATACACGAAAATGAAATTAAAAAACAAAGTGGCGAATTTCAAAACGGCATCCGTACACGTTAGAAAAATGTCCGATTAAGTTAATAATGATTATGGGTATCGAGGCTTGAGAAAAGAAGTTGAAAAAAAAATCAGTTTTAGAAACCAAACAAAACCTTCTTATCAAAAATATGTATCTAATATTAATTGTTTCACCATTATTACAGAGTTAGATTTTTCAGTGATAATGAGTTTCTCTTTTAAATCTTTTATAATTTGCTAAATTGCAATTAAAATACGCAGCTGTAAATTATCAAATGATACTGACCTCGGCAAAGACCAATTTCACAAATATCGGTAAGGAACATTGTCCTATGGCATTAGAGACCAAACGCCATTGGTAATTTGAGAGGTCGCGAGCCGCAGCCGCCATCCATAATCTGAAATTAAAAATAATTCAAAATTAAAAAAAAAAACTTTAGTAAATTTAGGTCCTAGGAACACGCTTATTAACGTCAAAACCACCACTGGTTCGGAAAACATCCGAGTCATAGAGAAGAACCGTCAAAAATCTATACTAATATTATAAAGAGGTAAAGTTTGTGACGTTGTAGGGGGTAATCTCAGTAACTACTAAACCGATTTTAAAAATTCTTTTACCAATAGAAAGCCACGGTATTTGTGAGTGTCATAGGTTATATATCATTACGCTAAGGGCAATAGGAGCGGAGCAACAATGAAAAATGTTTTAAAATCGGGGCTTTTTTCCTTTTGAGTGCTTCCGCTGCGTCTTAGCCCAAAATAACTATTCCACGCGTACGAAGTCGCGGGCAGAAGCTATTAACTAATTATATTATCTATAATCTATATTAATATTATAAAGAGGTAAAGTTTGTGAGGTTGTAGGGGGTAATATCTGGGGAGTCGGAGAAAAATGGTCGAACAAAAACGTTTCTTATGGACGCTGCCTTAATTATGAGATATATATGATTGGGTTCTAGAGAAAAGTTGTTGCTTGATAATGCCTATTACCGCCCAATGAAGTGGGCACGGCTCGGCTAGTATATTATACGTTAGTTTTGTTTTTAGTGGATGCACAGAGAGGCGTCAATTCCAGACATTACCATCCACTCTATAGAAGCCTTTCGACACTAAAATCAGCTTGACATGATGCTTAAACTTACAGTCCAGCAAATCGATAATATGCTTTGGGATTGTGTTCAGAAACGTAACACCATTACTTTAAAAAATGTTACTAGTTTTTCTGAGCTTGAAACATGAGATGATAATAGACCAGACCAGATAATTTGGTAAATTTACTTGGAAAAGTCTCCGGAAGTATAAAATATTTGTAATTCTATAGATTTAGACGTGCTTCCTCCGACATATTGGAAAAATGGCGGCTAAACCCATTTGTCATTATCTTCTTTCCAACTCATCACTACATATTATAAAACAAAGTTCTCTGCCACGTCTGTCTGTTTGCGATAAACTCAAAAATTACCGAACGGATTTTTATGCGGTTTTCATCAGTAGATAAAGTGATTCATGAGGAAGGTTTAGGTATATAATTTGTCAAGGTTTTTGATGTGAAACATCTATAGGCGATAGTAAATCTGATTGTTGGCGTGGCGAGACGTGGCGACGCGATTCCATGCGCAAGCGACTGTGCGCAGTCTCTCTTGCCGCACTGAGCTCGCATACCTAATAGTGTATAATACACTAATACAGTGTTGTTTACTACGTTACACATGTGTTTCACATCTAGCAGGCGTCCCGTGACGGCTTATTTTTTTTTATTATCAGGGCGGGACAACCTTCGCCTGGCCCGCCAATTTTACGATACAAACGCGTATATAATAAATTAAACTACAGAAGAATTCTTACAATTTATGTAACCTTCTTTTGTAAAAACAATAGATCGAGAAACATATAGTTTACTTTAGGAAGGCAATATCAATATTTAAAAAACCATTAATAAGCCTTCCAGGTAAACTCATTCTTGAACAACAAATGACTGTATTAATCATTACATAGTATAAAACAAAGTCCCCTACCGCGTCTGTCTGTCTGTCTGTTCGTGATAAACTCAAAAACTACCGAACGGATTTTCATGCTGTTTTCACCGGTGGATAGTGTGATTAATGAGGAACGTTTTAGTATATAACTTGTCAAGGATTTTTTCATAATCAGGGCGGGACAACGTCTGCCGGGCCCGCTAGTATACAATAGTTTCAAATTCTTACTTTAAAATTTGCATAGCTAAGTCATCCCCAAGCGCTTTAACTTCAAGAAAATTATCTTCCGAATCGATCATCCGTCGAAGCACGTCATATTCTTTGGATACTTCTGGATTAAGTTCTTCACAAGCGCAAGTCACTATGATCTGAAAAAGTTAGAGCTTTTTTGTGACTTAAATAAAGTTAGGAACATGTTATACTCCATGTTACAGTAGTCGAAGAGCTGCAAAATCTATTCGAAAGCCCAAAGGTACTAATAGAATCCTCTGTAGATTAAGAAAAAATGATAAAACAGATGGAGTTATTACCGGTTCTTGTGGATGACTATGTTTATTTTCCAAACTGGTGGTAGTTTTGACGTCCATAAACCCCTTTTCAGGGCCTAAATTGAATAGTAGTCATAGAGTTTCATGATTCAGTCGAAAGCCCAAAGGTCCTAATAAAATAGTTCGGTGATTAAGAAAAACGCGTAAACCAGAACGACTTTACTGTTGGTTCTTTGGCTTGGACGTTCATAAGCGCCTCCTCAGGGCCTACATTGAAAAAAGTATTTTTGATATTGATTTAAAATGGAATGTGTGGAAACCAAAGATCAATGGAACACGGTAACTTTTTAAGCCTAGAGAGAGATATAATAGTGAAGGTAAATAATGACCTTGCAGTGTGGAGGCAGTCTCGTCGGAAGCCATGATACTTTATTATTCTCTGTTCCTATACCAGTCAACTGGTCCACAGAATCGAGGAACAGTAGCAATGGTTGTTGTGGATTTGCTATCGTTAGTAGCTGTTTGAAATGTGCAGTTAAAGGCACCAGATCATCAGGAATAGATTCAAATGGTAAAGCAAAATTATAAGAAATCTGAAACATTTACGATAATTAATTTCATTGGCCAGGTTTTTCATAAACTATTCTAAAAGTACCTAAACATTTTTTTTTATATTAAAAGGGGCAAACGAACAGGAGGGTCACCTGTTGGCAAGTGATCACCGCCGTCCATAGCACTACCACTACGTAAGCAACACTAGGGGAGTCGCAATTACGTTGACGGCCTGTGTTTGAGGGAAAGGGACGGAGGGGGTAGAGGAGAGGGGAGGGGAGGGGAGGTGGGCCTCCGGCGCTCTCACTGACTGAACGAAACGCAACCATGCAAACACTGTTACTTCACGTGGGTGTTTCTGTGGGTCGAGTGGTAGTACCTTAGACAAGCCGACCTATTCATACTGAAACCAATAATATCTTCAGTGTGGCTCTACCACCTACAAAATTTTATACTGTTATGCAATTTTTTTTTATGTGTCATTGTAGGCAAACGAACATGCAAGTAACCTGATGTTAAGTGATCACTGCCGTCCATAGACACTAGAAACACCAGGGGAGTCGCAAGCAATATTTCAAATTGTCATTATTTTTTTTGTCAGTCAATGTTCCACATTATTACTGGCATTATCGAGTGGATATAATATTAAAGTGTCGTGTGATTATTTTAATGTGCCAACAAGATGGTGGCCGTCTTGTTAGAAATTTCCAAGGAATTTTGTGGCATCTCAGAATTCATGCTCCGTGGTATTATTTCCCGTCCACTTCACTTGTGCACAATAACCGAACTATATTACGTACAACACCACCAATATTACAAAATATAGAGTCAAATAATACAAGATTAGGAATAAAATATATAAACCACTACACGACACTCAGATCCTGCCAAAAAATCCCATTCCTCAAAATTCCCAAAATCCCAAAAATTATGTAAAAATGAGTCGTTACATTTCAAAATGAGGTAAATCCAATTTTAATCGTTCATGTGTAATTTTTTTTAACATTTCCAGTTTTTACACACCGAGAACGAAGTTCAAATTTTGCCGTTCATAAGGTTTTTCATGTTTTCGTGATCTTAAGTAAAAGAAATGTTAAATTTTAAGATAACGTTTTAGGAATAGCTAAAATTGGATTTGGCTTATTTTGAAATGTAACGACCCAAATGATGTCAATGGTTTTTTATTTGTTAATATGACCTTATTTTATTAACTAGGTAATGGCTTTGTATTAACTGGTATCAATTTTTTCTCTGGAATGAACTCCCAGCGGCCGCGTTTCCGAACCTTATAATCTGCCATCTTTCAAAAAAGGAGCCTACTCCTTTCCCAAGGACTGACAACGCATCTGAGATTCTCTTCGTGTCGCAGGTGTCCATGGACGGTGGTGATCACTTACCATCAGGTGACCTGCATGTTTGGTTGCCGCCAATGGTATAAAAACAAAAAAAAACTTTAATCCTTTCTTCTCTAATTTATGATTGACTGACGTCCTCTTTTCGTGTTCTCTACTTATATATATATCTATATATATATATCTTCTCTTCCAGATTTAAAAAAACTCTGTTTCCAACGACCTTCCCACAATTGTTTATAATTTATATCTATATGTGAATATGTAAGTTACCTGTTGACAAATTGATATAAGTGTTGGAGTTAAAGCACTAGAATCTGGAGTTGTTCCTAGAAAACGAATGATATTAGTCGGACGTACTTCAGCGAACCATGTTCGTAGTGACATCGCTGCACTGTTGGCTAAAAGACTTGTTTTACCGCAACCACCTAAAATTATGTTTTGAGTAATGTTTAAAATAATTTAAGTACTCCTACTACTATTGCTATAACTGCTATCATCAAATAGCTAGTTGAAAATACAGCACATTGAGGAACTACAGACTCAAAAATAACTTTTTCTGTTCAATATCTTCAACGGAAAGGTCTGATCTGTAAGATCAAAAAAAAAGTCGAGGCAGTCGTAAGGACTGCCGACAAATCAAAACAATGAAATAATTGCGTTCTCTTTTGAATGTTTAAATTAATTACAGTGCGAATAACAATATTTAAATACAGCACATTGAGGAACTACAGACTCAAAAATAACTTTTTCTGTTCAATATCTTCAACGGAAAGGTCTGATCTGTAAGATCAAAAAAAAAGTCGAGGCAGTCGTAAGGACTGCCGACAAACCAAAACAATGAAATAATTGCGTTCTCTTTTGAATGTTTAAATTAATTACAGTGCGAATAACAATATTTAAATACAGCACATTGAGGAACTACAGACTCAAAAATAACTTTTTCTGTTCAATATCTTCAACGGAAAGGTCTGATCTGTAAGATCAAAAAAAAAGTCGAGGCAGTCGTAAGGACTGCCGACAAACCAAAACAATGAAATAATTGCGTTCTCTTTTGAATGTTTAAATTAATTACAGTGCGAATAACAATATTTAAATTTCAGGATGTGTTTAATGAAATTATTAACATTAGTGTGGTTTTCATATATATTGGCACTTGGAGGAATAATTATATAAATTTTTATAAAGTCTATTAATTAATAAATGTATAATGAGCTGTCCCGTTTCACGTTTAGTTTACGATAAAACCTCACCAAGAAAATCATAAAGCATATTTTCGAGTAACATTTAGTCTTCGTTTCATTAAAATTGGTCAAGTCTATGAATGGTTATCGTAATTTTAATGACGGCTCGAGTTAAGTGCGAGAGAACAGTAGGTAAGTAAAGGCAATTCAATCTCTTACAGAAAGAAAGATATTGTATATATAATGTACTAGCCGACCCGTGCCCACTTCGTTGGGCGGTAATAGGCATTATCAAGCTACAACTTTTCTCTAGAACTCAATCATATATATCTCATAATTAAGGCAGCGTTCGTAAGAAACGTTTTCGTTCGACCATTATTCTCCAACTCCCCAGATATTACCCCCTACAACCTCACAAACTTTACCTCTTTATAATAATAATATAATTAATTAATAGCTTCGTACGCGTGGAATAGTTATTTTGGGCTAAGACGCAGCGGAAGCTCTCAAAAAGAAAAAAACATCTCGATTTTGAAATATTTTTCATCTGTGCTCCGCTCCTATTGGCCTTAGCGTGATGATATACAGCCTATAACCATTCTCGATGAATGAGCTATATAACACTGAAAGAATTATTCAAATCGGACCAGTAGTTCCTGAGATTACCCCTTACAACGCCACAACGTTACAAACTCACAACGTCACAAACTTTACCTCTTTATAATATTAGTATAGATAAATAATATGTAAGACACAGTAAGACTGTTTTTTGCATTAACTTCTACGCGTACGAAGTCTCGGGCACAGTTAGTACATAATAAAATTGCTTTCAAACCTTCTCCATATAAAACTAGTGGCTTATCGGAATCATTCTTCATATAATTCTCAATGAAGTTCAAATCTTCCTCTCTCCCGTGGAACACCTTTACTGAGTTGTTACATGCGTGAAGATGCTGTAGGATCTCTGTAACGATTTGCCCTTGAGCACTGCTATCCTCTTTGCGCATTGCTCTGCAATTATACACTACCTTACCAAATAGATTTATATCTCATATTGTGCTATTTATATTACCACTTTCATAGGGAAAAGTAACACAATTTCCTTGTAATATGTGTTCATAAGTAAATTAACTTACTATCCTTCGTGTTCTTCTAGCCAACATTTTTAAGTTTTTGCTTAGTTATATTCTAATAATCATTAGACAATGTAATCTTAGTAAGAACTGTACAATAGCATCTTAAAAATAGTATGGATGAATGTTGTTGTATGTGATTCTCAATTAGTATGTACTACATAATATGTAGATATGTGTAAATAGAGATGTATCAAAGATCATATAATGCAGTTTCATTTACAATTTGTAAATGCAACATGGCGTCAGGTGTAAATAGAGATGTATCAAAGATCATATAATGCAGTTTCATTTACGATTCATAAATGCAACATGGCGTCAGGTGTAAATAGAGATGTATCAAAGATCATATAATGCAGTTTCATTTACAATTTGTAAATGCAACATGGCGTCAGGTGTAAATAGAGATGTATCAAAGATCATATAATGCAGTTTCATTTACGATTCATAAATGCAACATGGCGTCAGGTGTAAATAGAGATGTATCAAAGATCATATAATGCAGTTTCATTTACAATTTGTAAATGCAACATGGCGTCAGGTGTAAATAGAGATGTATCAAAGATCATATAATGCAGTTTCATTTACGATTCATAAATGCAACATGGCGTCAGGTGTAAATAGAGATGTATCAAAGATCATATAATGCAGTTTCATTTACAATTCGTAAATGCAACATGGCGTCAGGTGTAAATAGAGATGTATCAAAGATCATATAATGCAGTTTCATTTACAATTCGTAAATGCAACATGGCGTCAGGTGTAAATAGAGATGTATCAAAGATCATATAATGCAGTTTCATTTACAATTCGTAAATGCAACATGGCGTCAGGTGTAAATAGAGATGTATCAAAGATCATATAATGCAGTTTCATTTACAATTCATAAATGCAACATGGTGTCAGGTGTAAATAGAGATGTATCAAAGATCATATAATGCAGTTTCATTTACAATTCGTAAATGCAACATGGCGTCAGGTGTAAATAGAGATGTATCAAAGATCATATAATGCAGTTTCATTTACAATTCATAAATGCAACATGGCGTCAGGTGTAAATAGAGATGTATCAAAGATCAATTATGCAGTTTCATTTACAATTCGTAAATGCAACATGGCGTCAGGTGTAAATAGAGATGTATGAAAGATCATATAATGCAGTTTCATTTACAATTCATAAATGCAGCATGGCGTCAGGTGTAAATAGAGATGTATCAAAGATCATATAATGCAGTTTCATTTACAATTCATAAATGCAACATGGCGTCAGGTGTAAATAGAGATGTATCAAAGATCATATAATGCAGTTTCATTTACAATTCATAAATGCAACATGGCGTCAGGTGTAAATAGAGATGTATCAAAGATCATATAATGCAGTTTCATTTACAATTCGTAAATGCAACATGGCGTCAGGTGTAAATAGAGATGTATGAAAGATCATATAATGCAGTTTCATTTACAATTCATAAATGCAACATGGCGTCAGGTGTAAATAGAGATGTATCAAAGATCATATAATGCAGTTTCATTTACAATTCGTAAATGCAACATGACGTCAGGTGTAAATAGAGATGTATCAAAGATCATATAATGCAGTTTCATTTACAATTCATAAATGCAACATGGCGTCAGGTGTAAATAGAGATGTATCAAAGATCATATAATGCAGTTTCATTTACAATTCATAAATGCAACATGGCGTCAGGTGTAAATAGAGATGTATCAAAGATCATATAATGCAGTTTCATTTACAATTCATAAATGCAACATGGCGTCAGGTGTAACTTTTGAATAGTTATTTTCATTACATTGTAATAATGCCAATCAGTGAAAATAAGTTCACGTTAGACAAGGCAAACAGTGATGTACTCGACACTATATAAATATAACGAATACAAATCAAAGTTCAGAACTGACATTATTCATACCTGTCAACGAGCTTGATAATATTTTTATAGAAGTGTGAGATAAAATGATTCAAGTATTCATTGTGGGTCTCAGTGTCGAGACCTTCTCTGCCGATCCATTCGACAGTGTACCTGAAGTCCAAGTTTGTAATATAAATAAATATACACAGAAGGACATCCTGGAGAGCGTTGCTAATACTGAACCAGAAAAAGGCCAACGGAAAATCAACGCTGATTAATTATTTTTTAAAAAAAAAAAAGCGCTTAACAACGAAACCGGGTGTAATGTATCAACAAACCCCGAAATAATCACGTATATTTCTTCATCACTACTTTCTTACCCTTATCCCATTTAGTTAAAGTCGGAAAAACGTTTCCCTTATCAAACGTCAACCCAGTATTCATAACTTTTATACGCATATCATCAATCACACAATCCATCCACACCTTCGGTTTGCAACTACTACATTACTCCACTTTTTTTATGTCAAGGAGGCAGCAAACAGGCAGACGGCCCATCTGATGGTAAATGGTTACCCTCGTCTATAGACAACTGCAATACCAGGGGTATCATTGTTGCGTTGCCAGCCTTATAGCGCGTGTTTCAATGCCTTTTTGAAGAGACTTATATCATAACTCTAGGGGAATACGATACCGGGTAACCCATTACATAAAGTTAGCGTACGCATAATGTAGGTTCTGTGGATGACGTTACAGTTGTCGCCATTTTATTAAATCCACCTTCGTAGCTACAACTATTGTGATTACTGACTTTCATCTCTACTCATCACATGCCCATATCATCCTAGCTTAACTAGATCAACTTCTCTGTCACTAGTGCTATTTTTTAATTCCTCTGACAAACTAATTTCTAGTTTTATCTACTCTGGTTATTATTTTGTTTTTAACAACCAATCTTCTAGTAAACTCTTATTGCCATTGTCGAGTAGGGAATGATATTACAAGTTTCTTGGGATCGTTCAATGAAGTAACAAGATGGTGGCCGTCTTGTTAGAACTTGCAAAGGAGTTTTTGTTGCGAGTCAGAATCCATGTTCCGTGATCTTATTTTTCATCCACTTGTGCAAAATAAACAAATAATATTACGTAGAATACCACCAATATACAAAACATGGAGCCAAATAACACAAGATAATGAATAAAATATAAAACCGACTACATGACATTCCAAGATCCCGCCAAAAACACTCATGCATTCTGGTTACACCATACACCCATTTATTACCAGTATATCTTTTGAAATAAAACTTCCCCCACATAAGAAGTTTTTGAAATTCTGAGTTGCAACATTTTTGTGTGACGAAAAATGGTGAGGTTGAACACTGTGTCGGGTAGAGTGTTCCAAATATCGATACTCGTCCGATCACCGATGTTAAGCAACGTCGCGCGCGGTCAGCACTTGAATGAATGAACGCTTGGGAACACCGTTTGACATTGGCTTTTTGTTGAATTTTTTTTAAATTAAAATGTTTCTCAAATACAAAAGTTTCACTTCTATCGTGTGCCTTTACGACACACCCTGTTTTATTATGCATGTATTTCATAGTGCAACACTGAGATCCAAACGGCGCGACAAATCTTATAATAGTTTTATACACCTTTCTCTTCAGTTACAAACGAATTTTATTTATTTTATTAATTTTTGTAAGATTTACAGCTATACTTGTACATTAGATGAAAAACACTAGGTCTAAACACTGTCAATTACAAATCTCCACCGATAACCAATTTCTGAATATAGGTGACCCCAAACACCTTTCACTATTTCATCCACCCTGCATTTATTCTATTTCTCATGCCCTTCTCTTCATATCTCTATGCTACAGTAGCTTTGACCAATAAACCGAGGTACGTACAATGGAAGACTTGTTATCTATTTCTTATTGCAATCTATTTGCAATTATAACGATTATCAAACCTCCTATTATATAACATTATTATTTTTGCAAACATTCGCACCTTATATAAAAATTTTGGGATCACTCGTTTCATAGAACTGTAAATTGATGATTTTGACTATAATTTCTTACTTGACATTTATGTATATTTTATAACATCTAAATATAAGATACCTTACAGATATTGCTGTAAATATATTGGATGGAATAATCCTAATAATTATTATTTATTTATAATAATAATTTATTTATCGTTACGACTCACTTTTGTATGTTAGTCGTTTCGATTTTATTAGGCAGTCGTACATCTCTCAAATCTGCTAGGAGTTTGGAAGCTTCAGCGTCTAAGCTTCTGTTAACAATATCTACGAAGTTGCTGGCCTTCTTTAAGTTCTGAAGGTTTATGTTGTTTATGTACCTCACGTACGCAAGGCAGTGGTTTTTTGTGTTTTTTACATTTAAAATTCCATTAATAACTTCGCGCTCCGTCACTGAAATTGTTAAATCGACGATTACTCCAAAGCCAGTGACCGGTTTAGTTTAGTCTGTGACGTTTCTGTTTATAGTTAGGCTTTGCGTTTGTGGTTATTGCAGTAAAACGTTCTTTGCGCACGTTTGACTTGGGGAGTAAGCTGGTGCATGTGTGACGGGAGCGTTACGAAAACGTGTGATCGGGCGAGGCGAACGGAAGTTGAGAGGGAGTTATAAGTTAGTGAAGATAGAAAGAGAGAGAGTTACGTTTCGTACTAATAAATTGAAATATTTGTAGAAAATTAATATATGTATATATATAGGTATACATACATATAGATGGAGCTAAAGAAGTTTTACTTTACTCGTGTGGACTAAAGCACACTCATTTTTTATAATAAATATTTTATTATCAGCTTGTAAGAGACCCACTGCAGGGTTTATAGGCCTCTCCGCAAAGGAGGGTATGGGTATAACCACCACGCCAACCCAAGATGTATTGACGATTTTAAACTCCGATAAATCTACATATCTATATTAACCCACATGCGATGGTATTACTAAAACATTTCCCAGGTTCAGGTTTCAGGTTCAGGTTCAGGTTTTTCCCTCACCGTGAGTCGATAGTGCTACCAATATAAATTAGTAAATAAATCGTTACATTTCAAAATGAGCTAAATTACATTTACCCGCTCTAAATATTTACATTATTTTTCAAGATTTACAAATTGTTTAGGTACATGTAAAATATGTAGATCATAAAAAAATCTAAATATAATTAGATTTAGATCATTTTGAAGTGTAACGAAACAAATGCATTAGAATTCTCAAAAATTCGGAGAATTCTCAAAAATTCGGAGAATTCTCAAAAATTCGTTAGTAACAAAATAGACATTATATAAATATTCTCTTAACTCAAATACGTAATTATAGATAACAATTTTTACTAATTTATAAGGCCATCGTTTAGACGAATAAGTTCATTTGTACCAACTTTCACGGTGATTCTTCAAACAGTGATTGAGCTTAGCTATCTCAGATATACTAAAATCATTTTTATATATATATATATATATATTACTTATGTCAGTGATAATACTTCAGTGTCTTTCAGTACGTGCAAAGATAAGGTAAGCCTAACCGAAATTTAAAAGTGTCCATAAATTACGTGAATGTTTTGCAGAGTTTTTTGACAACCTCTCAGCCTGGTGAGATGTCGTGAGATTTTTCTTGACCCACTCTTCTCTCCCCTAATGTCACGAGATACCTTTGAATAATGTTTATTTTTGCTATAAATGCATTGGATTTACCTCATAAAACACCATGTGTCTTATTATTTTTATGAATACTAACAAACACTAGTTTTTTTTAATTGTATAGGTCGTAATCTAAAACAACTAACATTAAATGGCACTTAAATGGGACCTAATAAAATATGTAGAAGAATTGTGTCAGATTTCAGAATATTCTAATTTAAAAATATGTTTTCCATGAAATTCACCTGATTTTCTTACGTTTTTACACTATGTTTTGCTCGAAAAAAATTACATGATATTTACTGGGGAATCCCTTTTTCCCCAGCGTTAATTTTAGTGAGATTAGGTTTACCTTCTCCGCCTGATTTTCTAACGTAATTTATGAACACCCCCTTACTTTTCAGGTCTCGCGTACTTAATAAGCCTAAATGTATTATTAAGCTATGTAGTTAACCGTCCTTTATGCAATCTTCGAAATAGACAAAACATTCTTCAATCATGCAATTAATTTCATAATTAAAATTACGCATTAATCATTAATTTTTCGCATAATATTGAAATTTTCTATGGGATTTAGAGACTTACCTGACATAAAATAGTTGTGCATGGTATCTTTATCTATCTTCCCCGCATTGTATAATTGGAAGGAGGCTTTTCGAAACAATTTCTGCATCTTACCAAGTGTGTCCCACCATACTCCCTGATCTTCGGCTTGAAGTTTGGGCACTCTCTATAAAGGTTATTATAAAAATAATCTAAACAGTTGATAATAAATCTGAAAATAGCTTTTATAATTCATTATACAAGAATAAGATATAGTAGAAGAAGATAGTAAGCAGAAAATCTTTAAAAATATCGACGAAATCGACAGGTTATCATTCACTTGTTCAGTTTTTTTTTTTTTTTGTATCATAGGAGGCAAACGAACAGGTGGGTCATCTGATGTAAGTGATCACCACCGTCCATAGACACCCGCAACACCAGGGGAGTCGCAAGTGCGTTGCCAGCCTGTGTAGGGAGGGGGGGAGGAAGGGAAGGGGAAAGTGAAAGGGGTGGGGAGGTGGGTATCCGGCGCTCTCACTGACCGAACGAAACGCAACAATGCAAGCACTGTTACTTCACGTCGGTTTTCTGTGAGAGGGTGGTACTACCCCGGACGAGCCGACCCATTTATGCTGAAACCAGTAATAGTTTCAGCGTGGCTCTACCACCTACCAAATTTTTGTCATCATCATGTCAGTTGCCATTTCATTTCATTACATTGTCGTAGTCTTTTGTTATATTTCATAGGTTTTATATAATGCTCATGCAACGCGTCAAGAGAAAGAGAAGTGATTCGTATCAAATTGCGATCACTCCTCTCTCTCCCTTTACATTGGTAATCCAAATATCTTTCTGCAAAACCAACAGAATTGGAAAAAAAAATGTTTTTGAAGTTATACTTCTTTAGGCGCGTTATGAAAAAATGATGAGAGTGAAATTTTAAGATGCGCGCATCTGTGACACAAAATTAACAGTATGAAGCTGTCTGCTTAACCTGACACCCTGAAGTTAGCTATAGTCAACATTTTGTTTCTTTGTATTTGTTGTTCGTATTTCTTTGTATTAAAACTTTCAATGTATTAAATACCTTTTTTTCTATTGTTAGTGTCGTTTTTTAAAAAAAGTATTATTTTTTTTTTTTTTTTTTTTTTTTTTTTTTTTATAAAATTTTTGAACAGATTTTTATCTTGTTACGCCAAAGAAGTATAACTTCTAACGCGTGTACATAAGTACACGCACACTTTTTTTTTTGTAATCTCTCTTGTATACATTGTGTCCAATGATATGAAACTAACCTTATTATTAAAGTTGATCAGTATCGAAGATATAGGCTGTAAGACTGATACAGGAGGTACAGCATTGGAATCCTTCTTGTACCAGGTGTCCAGAAGGATGACGTCCACTCCACCGGCTACTAACTCATCTCGAAGCATTTGCAGCTCTGATGAGAGCACGTATGTGGGGATTGGTCTATAATATTGGGAACATAAGAAAATAATTCTTCGTCCATCTATCGCATGTCGCATTACAGTTGGTGCATGGCCGCGGAGCAGGGGTAAAGTGAAAGGCGCTCGGCAGAGCAGCCAACGCCAAATACAAACGCCAAAACTCAATTGGAACTGATTTAATGATTTAAATAAATATCGTGCTTAGTTTTTTAAACGTGTCTATCAACTGAATGATTGTATTTATTATATATTCCGTACTATAATACGCAGATTACAATTAAAATGTATAGTTGGATAGATATAATCTTGTCTACTATTGATTTCCCATCTGGTTGCGTCACGCTACGGTGACGTCGACAACGCGACGGCGTCACCACCATCATCTTTCCAATGAATAAGTAAAAATTAGAAACGCCATTTTAATACCCTAAATCGAATAATTTTCAGTTACACCACACATTTTTTTATACAGCAGTACATATAAAGTGACAGTTAATATGAGGTCTGGGGTTTGAAAAAGTATGAGTTAAACTACAGATCTCCAGCCCCTCGTTGTCTAAATTTAAACGAATTTTTATAATTTTATTTAGTACAAAGATTTTGCATCAGCAAAGTTCTTATGAAACTATAGATAATAGATTTTCAATATTACTGTATGAAAGTGTTAGCAAGCGATTTGAAATAACGCTTTTTATTTTTTTTTTTTAGTTAAATCATAGATTTAAAGAATTGATCTGATTACACATACAAGAACCTGAAGAACAGAAGAATTTATTAATATTACTGATACCCGCGAGTTTGCCTATGTTATTCTAAGTTATTAACAATATATTTCACGTATAGATAATCAAACATAAAAAAATAGAAGCAAAAATATGATTTTCTAACAAAATTCTTTATAAGCAATGTTGTTCGTTTACATCTTCTCACCTGCGCATGCACACGACACCACTTAGTTTCTTAAAACTCTAATAGCTTTATATGAACTGAATATATCGTGGTAACTTTTTTTAGATAAGGGTCAAGGGTTTATGATTAAAAACTAAAAGCTTTTTGCATGGTGCATGTCTAACAGTGGACTTCTATCAATTTATTTACATATTTATGCGTTTGACCATATCACAGCAAATCTGTTACAGAAACTTTCTTTTAGTTTGTCGCGTTATGAAATCTATCAATCTATATCCTAGCCAAGAGTAACCATCAACTACACTCATCAAAAAAGTCTAAGCAACATGTACTAATTTAAATTTTAGGATGGTATTTCACATCATAACGTTGTATTTTATTTTTAAAATAATATCTTTAGGGTCCTATGATGTAAAAATAACAGCTGTTGTCTTTTAATAACAGAAATGAACAATATTAGAATATACTGTAGAAACTAAGATACATAAGAAACTAAACTTTTTTCTTACAAAATGAAATTTCTAAAGAAAATGTATTTATTGTGAAAGAATAGAACAATTTAATACAAAGTATGGTCTCCTCTGCTATTCAGAACTTGTCGGCAACGATTATTCATTGAATTAATGAGACTGTTTATGTCATCTTGCGGTATTCGCTCCCAATGGAATTGTAGCAAATCCTTCAGCTGTTGGGTTGTTGTCGCTCCGTCCAAGTCCTTCAAAACACGTCTCTGGAGCATGTCCCATGCGTGCTCGATGGGGTTGAGATCTGGCGATTGTGCAGGCCAGGGCAATACCCGGATGTTCTCCGTTGCAAAGTATTCACTGGTTCGCCGAGCTGTATGTGAACGCGCATTTTCATGCATTAACCTAAAATCGGAGCCAAAGGTTTGTGCAAATGGGTAGACATAAGGTCTGAGAATATCCTCAATGTAATTTTCAGCATTCATGTTTCCATTTACAAAAACGAGCTCAGTTCGCCTGTTCTTCATAATACCCGCCCATAACACAACTGTTGAGCCGCTATATGGATGAACTTCCTGAACGCATCTGAGCCTTTCAGTATTTCCGGGCCGACGATACACTCGCACCCTTCTTGTATCAGGCTTAAACCCGTATCGCGACTCATCGGAAAACATAATTTTATCCCATTGTTCCTGGGTCCATGTTATGCGTTCTCTACACCATTCATATCGACGAGCGCGATTCCCGTGACGTATCAGTGGGCACCTGATTGGGCATCGAGCTCGTAGGCCGTACTCATGCAGTCGATTTCGCACACTTTGAGGACTTACATCAACACCACATGAAATTTGTAGCCTCAAACTTATCTCTCGAGCGGTTAACATCGGCTGGCGTCTTGCAGTCAGTTGTATGTACCGGTCTTGCCGAGTGGTTGTACTCCTTTTACGGCCTGGATGCTGTTCAGCGGGTTCTCCTGTATTATTGTAGCGCTCCCAAAGACGACAAATAACACTTCTATGAATGCCAAAATGTCGAGATACCTGAGATTGATTACTTCCTGCTTGCAACATCCCAACAGCTCTTTGCATTTCATCTGCCATCAAATGACGTCGCTTCATGACGTAAAGAATATCTAACAATTCAATTTTGTCGCTAACTTTATTTAAGTGGTTGGTAAAATTATAAAATCAAGACTAAACGTAGCAATTAAAACGCACTTAAATTCAAACAAATTCGCAGTCATTTGAATGTTATGAAAAAACAAAACAAAATCACATTTTTTTTTTACAACCAGCCAGTATGTCATCAATAACAAAAAAGTTTACTTACCTACGCACTTTGTTTGAGTAAATACTTAGAAATTAATTAATATAAATGGTAAAATTTGTAATATCACGCATGTTGCTTAGACTTTTTTGATGTGTGTACTTTTTACTTGGACCGTGCTAACCATTGGCAAAGTGCCGTTATTTTGTCGTATCACAATTTTAATCAATCATATGGCTAAATAGAGTATCTATATTTTATTATCGTCGATTGATTACTCTACTTCTCGCTGTGAGGTTCAATTTATGTGGAACAATGCAGCGGACAAAAATTTGTTACTCTTTAACAGCACCCGAGGATCACGTGCAGGGAAATGAGAGGTACACTTCTTGTGGACGCGACTAACAATAACGCCCCCCTGTTGTGTCACTTTTGTAGTGAAAAATTCTTTAGGCGCGTTGAGTGGTATTTTTGGGAGGTGGTAAATTTATAATTTCGCGTCATGACATGCTAGTGAGCGTAACCGAGCAAATTGCGCTTGCGCGGCTTGGGTCAGACTACCGACGAGTGGTGTAGCGACCTGTGTACATGTAATATTGATATTTTGCAGTTCATCATTTTATTGATTTTGATTGATAAAAAAAAAATATAAGAATGTATATAATGATTACTCCCTGTGACAATGTGAACACCAGAGTAATGTTAATAATTTCATTATACAAACTATGAAATTTAAACAATTTACATTAAAAATGAATTACAAAATTCAAGAGAGAACACCATTATTCCATCGCCTTGAGTTTTATCTTCTGTATGCAGTCCGTATGACTGCCTCAACATTTTTTTTATTGTGTCGTATAACAACAAAAACACTTCTCACTTAAATTTTTAGAATAGCTGTTTAAACGCCACAAAACAATCTACCTATAACCATATTTCTGCCCAAGGAATACAACGAAGTTGGGCCCCATGCTTAGTCGCTGACAGTTCTTGATCTCCCGCATGCAAAGCTCTGTGGTCATGTGATCATCTGTTGCCTCGTCTCTAACACCCCATCGCATGTCCACCACCTGTTAACATCGAAATATAGGCATGCAGTATTATAAAAGTATAACAAATCTCATGGCACAAACGTATATATTGTGCATAATTAAATATTACTACTATTTATACATATCTGATAAATCTATACGAACTTTAATGTACATGTATTTTTCACAAGTTTTCACTCCTATCGTGTGGTAGACGTCCACCCTTTTTATTAGTTTTTTAAACCTTATAACTTTTTTTATATTTCACCACAACATAACCTGATATTAAGTGGCGATGTGAGATACGATAACACGATAATCTTAGAAAATGTTTAGCTCTCAAATGCAGCTGCTCGGACAGCTATAGAGTGGATTAATGTGTGAACGATGGTGATGTCTGGAATTGACTCTTCTTTTTTTATATCATAGGATGCAAACGAACAGGTAGGACACCTGATCACTCACCGTGTAGGTGATTACCACCGTCGATAGACACCAGCAAATACCAAAGGAGTCTCAAGTGCGTTGCCAGCTTGTGTTGGTGGGGATGGGCGGAGGGGGATGGAAGGAAGAGAGGGAGGTGAGCCTCCGGCGCTCTCACTGACCAAACGAAATTCAACAATGCAAGCACTGTTAGTTCACGTCGGTTTTCAGTGAGAGGGTGATACTACCCCGGGCGAGCCGACCCATTCATGCTGAAACCACTTATAGCTTCAGCGTGGCTCTACCACCTACAAATGCAATCTATGCATCCATTAAAAACGAATGTCACATATAATGTATTGAAAATATATAAGTTAAAAAGATAAACCCGGTCGAGTGTCTCACCGGTTCTTCTCTATGTCTGGGTTGTTTTCCGAACCGGTGGTAGCTTTGACGTTAACAACCACCTTTTTAGACCTAAAGTGAATAATGTATGTGTGATTTGATTTTGAATTATTTTATATATTATTCATTCCATCAGATATTGTCATCGTTTGTTATTGTTATATTCTGAAAACTCACGTGAATATAAAATGTCTAAAACAGAGAAGAGAATTCTTCGAGATATGGCCGCAAATCGAATGCAAAAAAACTTCAGGCTTACAAATTAACGAACTAGTACCGGGTTTCTCGCAAGTACCAAAAATAGCTTGGAGCGGACGCGAGTTGCACCGGTAAACATTTACAAAAACCGGTGGGCACCCCACCCCCCATGCTGTGTTATTTTCGGCGACGGAAACTGGCCACGTGCGCGGGCTCAATGTCCCTACTCTATAATTACTTAGTTTACTCGAGTCACTTGTTTTAGACTTACGACTTCTTGGTAATAGCTTACTAGGATTTATGGTAATCGCGCCCGAGTTGAAAACCAACATGCTAATGAAGTCAAAAACACTTTATTCAATTTAGGTCCTAAGAAGGCGCTTAGGAACGTCAAACCTACCACCGGCAAGAAACTAGATCGGTCTTATCTTCTTAACATATATGTACATGTTATCTGACCTGGCCACGCGTTACTGTGGCTCAGTCATTATATATCGAATGAAAATTATGATAAAGTATTTGGTATTATGGGGCAATGAGTCCGCATCAAAACTCGATACAGAAAAAACGATGTTACGTAGTAAATAGATTAACAGGACACGTGCACCATACAATAAACTACAGTTGAAAAAGAAATTCAAAATTAAAACGTGGCGCCATCTATGAGATATCTATATCAGTCGGTCCTACAGTGTTCTCTCAACAAACGAATTTAAAGCACCATCTGTTGGAGACCCATGCAAATTACAATTAAAAAACAGTAACCAGCATTGACAGTCATTTAATCTGCAATCTATTCTACACATATAATAAAAATGAAGTGTCTGTATGTAATATCAAAATAATTTTTGTTTACTGATAGGGTACGAAAGTATACACGATACTGATAACAAAAATGCAATTTTTAAAATTTTTGTCGGTCTGTCTGTCTGTCTGTATGTTCCGGCTAATCTCCGAAACGACTGGACCGATTTTGACGGGAATTTCAGTCACAGATAGCTGAAATTACAGCAGGTTACTTAGGTAACTCTAAATTAGACTAGCTATTAACTGCGGCTTTATCTACAGTGCTATCTCCAAAACGGTTGGACCGATTTTCACGGGACTTTCACCAGCAGATAGCTGACTTTAGAAAAACTAATTTAGTTTATTTTAATTTGACTAGCTGTTAATCGTGGCTTCGTCCGCAATACTATTTTCAAAACGGTTAGACTGATCTTCACGAAATTATTATTGACAGATATCTGACCTTATAAAAAGTAATTCAAGTAATTTTAGTTTATACTAGCTGTTAACTGTGACTTCGCCCACAGTGCTATCTCGAAAACGGTTCTACCGATCTTCACAAAACTTTTACTGGCAGATAGTTGACCTTATAAAAAGTAATTGAAGCAATTTTAGTTTATACTAGCTGTTAACCATGGCTTTGCCCGCAGTACTATCTCCAAAACGGTTAAACCGGTTTTCATGAGACTTTCACTGGCAGATAGCTGACTTTACAAAAAGTAATTTAAGCAATTTTAATTTATACTAGCTGTTAACTGTGGGTTAGCCTGCAGTGCTATCTCCAAAACGGTTAGACCGGTTTTCACGAAACTTTCACTAGCAGATAGCTGACCTTATAAAAAGTAATTCAAGCAATTTTAGTTTATACTAGCTGTTAACCGTGGCTTCGCCTACAGTGCTTTCTCCAAAACGGTTAGACCGATTTTCAAGGGACTTTCACTGGCAGATAGCGGACCTTATAAAAAGTAATTTATTTTATTTAGATTAGCTGTTAACCATGGCTTCGCCCGATGTGCTATCACCAAAACGGTTAAACTGATTTTCACGGGGCATTCATCGGTAGATAGCAAACCTTATAAAAAGTAATTGAGGTTATTCTATTTTAGACTAGTTATTACCCGCGACTTTGTGTGCATGAAATTTAGCAAAATTTCAACACATTCTTTATTTTTAATATTAGAAATAATTATCAGCTTATTGCTTACAGTTCGACATTATTATTATTAATAACTTTAATGATATAGAGGTCTTCCTAATAGGACCTTAGATTATAAACGTATTACGTAAAGAGTTCCATAATTCAATTTCTTGCGGAACAGACAAGCGTTTATTTTTTGTATAGTCAAAAAATCTTAATTATAATAATGGCAATGTATATTAAATGTAATGTAAATGTAAATCTTTATAATAATATTTTAAGTTATTGTTTCATTAGTTCTTTATATAGTGTAAGTGAGCACTGAAGTAGTTATATGGTGGGTTAAGGTTCCAAATAAGTTGCTGATGACAAACCTCATTTGGAACGCTGTTAGTATTTATATATCTAATGTACACGTTACATGTTACTTTTAGTGGCGTGCGCGTCATACTTACAATTATCTTTAAAGAGCATTTCTATAATTGTACATAGTCTCACAATTTTATTATTCTTTAATACGATTAAAAAAAAACGCGTGCGGAGCTGCGGGTACAGCTAGTTAAAAAATATTGAGGCCATTAATCCAAATATAAATTATCCTATCTCTCAGGTTGTACCAAATTATACATAAATGCCAACCTTCATGAAGTAGATAAGCGTCATGACACTAAATTTTTATATATCTAGACTTAAAATACATTAAACGTTACAATAGTTCTTAGTGGATTTACAGAGAGAGGAGTCAGTTCCAGACATCACCATCGTTGATATATTGATCCACTCTATAATAGCCATAAATACATACAATACACACAGTACATACTCCTTTTAGTAATGTACCCAACAGATGCAACTAAGAAATAATATTAAAATATAAAATAAGAAGTTATAGACAGAGTTTTCCTCATTATTCCTTGTCACCCATCGGCGATATCTCAAATCCTTGTTCAGTTTAAATCCGTTTTCGAATTCCCTGTAAAAAGCAGGGAGAGAAGCTCGCTCCATAAAACGGACAAATAAAAGGAACGGTTAAGGGTGAGTGCTTATTTATTATTGTCGTCAAATTATTAGGTAGTTATTATATTTTTTTATCACTGCTCGCGACTTTGCGCTTTTTCGTTATGTTCTGTTATCTTTTATTTTTAATTTAAGAAAATCAAAACTTTTAGTCTAATGATATCGTCATAACCATACCTATAATGAGCCGTTGCTCTCAGTGAATCGTGTAAACTGTAAACTATAGCATTTTTAAAACTATATAAATAAATTAATTCGTTCACATCCAATACGACTGACCCTTAAATCGAATTTAGATATGAAAACGGATGAAATGGGCACATCAATTTTTATAGTATCTTAAGAAAATAAGCGCTTCGGATGCGATTCGAGGAAGACCGCACCCGTTTCCTATCGACGTAAAAAAATAATTAGGAATTAGGTCGATCGATGAGATAGAAATTTACGTATGTATAAAGACTGCCTATAGATATTACCGCATTAGATTAGTTTGAGATACAGTTTTATATGTGTCCTTACATTTACAAATGGTCTATATCCAATATTAATCGTGCATATAACATGTAATTTTTTTAAGATTTCCAGTTTTTATACACTGTCAACGAAGTTCAAATTTTTCCGTCCATAAGGTCTTTAGATTTTTCTTCTTAATCTTCTATATCTTCTATACATATAATAAGTAAATATAATATATATATAATATATAATATACATAATAGTATAATAAGTAAATGTAACGTGTCTTGTATCGTTATCGTTATTCAATAGAAACCTTTTTGTATAAGTCGATTGTTGACGTTCAGGTCTCAGTTAATTACTACTAGTATCGAGACGCCAACTTCTTGGTAGTCATGCACGTGAACGTCAACAATAAAGAAAAAAGAAAAGGTGACATCTCATTCATCTGTTTATCATGGAAGAATTGATTCGGTATTGTTAATAATCAGCAGCTGAAATATCAAAACAAGAATCATAAGCTATCATTCGTGGAAGCTCAGCGGCCAGCTGCAACACAGAGGTGATCACGAGGTACGTGCATTGTATCTTTACTGTTAGCTGGATTTGAACGAAAACTTCAAAGGTTCTCGAAGACCCTTCGGGGTCCCCCAGAGTAGAAGTAAGCCACCATAAGGCATTTCGGCGGTGCGCATGCTACAAAAAATTGTTGCAGGTGTCTGGGAATAAGTAATAAGATACTTTTCAATCATTTTTAGAAAGATCTGTCTGTCTGTCTATCTGTATATCTGTCGGTTTCTATGAACACGCATCGCTGCTAAAGTACTGGGTTCACAATAAAACCACACCTGGTAAATCATTAAGCATATCTTCGAGAATAACTTAGTCTATGCTACATTAAAATCAGTCCACTCTATAAAAAGTTATTCTAATTTTAATGACGACGCGGCGTAGTTACGAGAGAAAAATAGATAAGTAAATGAACTTAATACATTCAGACGACTTTATTAATCAATGTTTTTACGTAATGTACAACGCCGATGAAGTCGCAGGCACAGTTTTATTTTATAAGTACAAAATTTGAGGATCATGACAAATAACGTGAAATAGTAGAAAATTAAGAGTTAATTGAAAATGTTAAATGTATTATCTTCATAATAATACATAACTCTCTTTAGAGATGTTTAAAAAAAGTATTTCGAGTCTCTACAATCGATTACAGAATACATTGCAATAGTTTTCGGAATATATTTGTCTGTCTGTCGGTCCGTTTGTACGCGCTTCACACAGATACTGTCCGATCGATTTTGATGAAAATAGGACGTCATAATAATTTATCTATATCTATGCATGTAATAAAAATGAAGTGGCTGTATGTAATATAAAAATAATTTTACTGATTGGATTTTAAAATATACACGCTACTGATAACAAAAATTCATTTTTAAAATGTTTGTCGGTCTGTCTGTCTTTCTGTTTGTTCCGGGTAATCTTCGAAACGGCTGGACTGATTTTCACAGGACTTTACTGGCAGATAGCTGATCTTATGAAAACTAATTTAGGCTATTTTACCCACGCCTTCGTCCAAAGTACTATCTTCAAAATGGTTGGACAGGTTTTCACGTGACTTTCACTGGCAGATAACTGAAGTTATAAAAACTAAGTAATAGGCTATTTTATTTTAAACTACTTGCTACCCGTGACTTCGTTCGAGTGAAACTTAGCAAAAATATGTTGTTCACTGTAAACATGTGTATGAGGTGTGCGTTGTACTGGACTCAAAGAATAAACATACCTACATGAAATGCATTATATGTATGTATGTAATTTGAATAATATTGATTTTTTTGGTCAATTCGGTGGCCATTTTGTTTTATTTTCCGCGTTCGCGTCTACCTAACTACTTACTACTACATCAACTACAGTAACCATAGAAAGCAATATATAAGAATATTGCATCGAGTTCATTAAGCTCCATTGTCATTGTGAAATATTAAAAACTGCTTAAAGATAGAGATACAGTTTTATACTTTGAGTTATATTAGTGCAAATTTGAGGACGCAACTCATTCCGTATTACTAATTAAAAAATGATTATCAACTTACTGTTTGCGATTCTACATTATAATCAATAGTAATGTTGAAGCTAAAAGAGGCCGTTCTAATAGGATATTATGTCATAAACGTATTATATTAAGAGTTCCATAATACAATTACTTGCGGAACAGACAAGCGATTATTTTTTGTATGGTCGCAAAACCTTAACTATATTGACAATATGGACATATTGTACCTTCTCTATATCTATACTATATATGTGGGTGGTGGGTGCGCTGGGCTGCAGCCGGGACCCGGGGCGGGGGCTGGCTTCGCTGCTAATAGGGGCCAGAGGGGCTCCGGGCGTTCAGGCGGGGCTTGAGCCTCAAGTCTCCCCTGCCTATACGTATTATGAAAATGAAGTGTGTGTATGTAAAATTAAAATAAAGGGTGCGAAATTTCTTCCTGGCCGGTCCGGCTGGCCTCGGTTTCTCGCCGTGCGTGTTATATTTGGGTCCGCGCTATTTCCAAATTTGTTGGCCGATTTTTACGGGACTTTCACCGGCAGATAGCGGACATCATAACAAGTAATTTAGGTTTTTTGCGGTGGTTGGTCGGGCCCTGGGCTTTGGTTGTGTGGGCTGGAGCGTTGTGAAGTGAAATCCGGGCTGGGAAAGTGGGGGGGAAGATAGAGTAGGGCTGCTGTGTGTGACTGTTCTGGGTGAATGTAAAAATATGTCTGTAAGCGCGTGGCGTGCGTGTACTGGTAAGAATAAAAGTGTGATTGGATGGGGTTGTTTTGCGGGCCGTGTTTGAGTTAGAATATATTGATTGTTTATGGTGTGGGTTGGTGGGGGTTGTGGTTAAGTTGGTTGGTTCGATTGGTGTGGGTGGGGTGTGGGGTGGTGTGCGTAAAAGGGGGGGGGGGCGTGTTATTAATGAAAATGAAGGTGTGTTAAAAAAATTTGTGGGTGGTGGTGTAAAAGTTAATGTGTCGGTCTGTCTGTCGGGGAAACGGCGGCTTTGACGAGAATCCTGGCAGATAACTGAAATTACAGCGGGTTACTTAGGCTACTCTAAATTAGACTAGCTATTAACCGTGGCTTCGTCCGCAGTACTATCTTCAAAACGGTGAGACCAATCTTCATGAAACTTTCATCGACAGATATCTATTTTTATAAAAAGTTATTGAAGCAATTTTAGTTTATACTAGCTGTTAACCGTGGCTTCGCCCGCAGTGTTATTTCCAAAACGGTTTAACCGATCTTCACGAGACTTTCACTGGCAGATAGCTGACCTTATAAAAAGTAATTTAATTTATTTTAATTTAGACTAGCTGTGAGCCTTGGCTTCACTCGCTGTACTATCACCAAAACGGTTAGATCGATTTTCACGGGACTTTCACTGGTAGATAGCGAACCTTATAAAACCGTAATTAATTTATTATATTTTAGCCTCGCTATTCCCGCAACTTTGTCTGCATGAAATTTAGCAAGTTTTAAACTATGCGGTATTTTTAAGTACGAGAGACAAGTAGTCAGCTTATTATTTAAAATTCGACATATAAGTAAGTGAATTTTAATGATATCAAGGTTTTCCTAATAAGACTTGAATACATAACGAAGAGTTCCACTAAGACGATGTCTTGCGGGAACAGACAAGCGTTATTTTTTGTTGTCACAAAATCTTATTATAATTTTAAATTATACTAAATGATAATGTAAAGTAAATCTTTATATAATATTTTAAGTTATTTTTCATTGGTTCCTTACACAGGGTAATGAGCACTGACGGCGGGGTTATATAGTTGGTTAAGGTTCCAAATATGTTGCTAATGATGGCGCCGTCGCGTTGAAAGGGGGGGGGGGTGCTAATTAAGTGGACTGATTATGCGGGGGTGATAAATTTGATATTCATCTAAAATAAACAAGTTTAGGAAGGAAAGGCCCTCGCGCGCTGCAGCACGGGTAGCCGGCTGGGTGATTTTATTGCTTTCCTGAGTCCCAATATATAGCGGCAGAAAAAAGATGCGGAGGATGCCCCCGACATGCGAAAATGATAGCATGGGGTGGGGGGAACGAAAGTGACGATTAGCAGGATCATAAACATAAATGAAAAGTAAAGTATGTACTTTTCAAATAAAACGACAATCCATAGATGGAGCCTAAGAATGTATCGTTTTAGGTGTCCGTACGTTATGATTTCGAGAAAAAAAATATGGGTCTGGAAAGTATGAATCTTCGAATGGTGGTGCGCGCTAGACGAGTCACAATAAACCCTCACATGAAAATCGAAGCTTATCCTCGGGAGAACTAGTTTTTCATGATTCTCAGTCCCTCTTCCGTTTTTAGAAACGGGGATAAAACGAGAGAAAAGAGACAAGTAAATGGACAATCAGACAGATGACTTTATCACTGTCCCAGACACAACCTTAAGAGAAGTGGGGCACAGCTAGTATATGAATATAATAATATTTTAAGACATATTCTGATAATGTAATTTATTTTTTTATATCACAGTAGGCAAACGAACAGGTGGGCCATCTGAAATTGGTTAAAAAGTGATCACCACTGTCCATAGACACTACGAACATCAGAGGAGTCGCAAGTGCGTTGCCACGCTGTGTTTGGGGGAAAGAGGGGGGGGAGGTAGGTCTCCGGCACTCTCAATGACTGAGCGAAACGCAACAGTGCAATCACTGTTAGTTCACGTCGGTTTTCTGTGAGAGGGTGGTAGTACCCCGAGCGAGCCGACCCATTCATGTTGAAACCAGTCATAGCTTCAGCGTGGCTCTACCACCTATAAGATATATCCGATTAAAGCACGCATCGCATCGTATTGACGGCACATCCCTCTACTTACACTAATAAAGTTATTCAGTATATCCCTAGAACCAAGTTTATTAAGTAAACTTACTTGAAATTCCAATCCATGTTTCTCCCGGCAGTAATCTTTTATACGCGGATAACATTTCGCCATCAACGTGTTCCGTTCCATTGTTGTATCTGAAATAATTATTATCCAATATTAAAACCGTACGGTGGGTAGTTTTATATACATTTATCAGATGTTTGAATAATTGTATAGACACATAGATAAATAGGGAGTTTTGGCGGGATCTTAGACTGTCATATAGTGGACTTTATATTTTATTAATACTTTTGTGTTATTTGACTCTATATTTTTTAATATTGGTGGTGTTTTACATAATATAATTCTGTTATTGCGCACAAGGGAAATGGACGGGAAATAATACCATGGAATGTAAATTCTAAGATGGCACAAAAACTCCCTGGAAAGTTCTAACAAAGGGATCATCATCTTGTTGGAACGTGGGAATTATCACAAGACATTTGTAATATTATTAGGTACTCGAAAATACAAGTAAGAATCTAGAAGATCGGTTGCCAAAAATAAATTTGCGGGGTGGTAGGGTGTCTGTACCCGACTGGATCGCGACCACCGTACACCAGGGGAACACCCGCTATAGGGGACGTTTGGGGTGTGCGTTCGGGATCAGCCGGGATATCCAGAAAGGGGGGGGGCTCCCCCGTGGGGGCGAGCGAGGACGGGGGAGAGGGGAGGAAAAAGTTTGGGGTATATTTTATTTACAACAAAAGAAAAAAAACAAAAAAAAAAAAAAAAAAAAAAAAAAAAAATAACACTAAGGAAGAAAAGATAGTAAAATATCTCCAATTCTAATTGTTGGAAATACAGTAGAATCTAAAGAGGTCGAACTTTGGTAAGTGAAAAACCTCCAAAACTTGAAGAAATATTTTGTTTCCTTCCACTCAAGCCCCAAAACCTCATTCGAAATTTCAGCCCATACGTCGAAATATTCAAAATCACAAATACTTTTTTCAAGTAAGACCCTGTACTTTATTCAAGTTAGAAGTTGAATGTCAAGACTACCTGAGATTCGGAAAACAACCCAGTCATCGAGAAAAGCCGGCAAGAAACTCGATCTGGTTTATCTTTTTATTGTACATATTTTGACAAACATAAGCACATTCATTTTCGGTGGATGCACAGAGAGGAACGTCATTTCCAGACGTCGTCATCGTTCGCATATCGTTTCACTCTATAATAGCCTTTAGACATTAAAACTCGCTTGACATAGTGCTTGAACTGACAATCCGGCAAATCAAATTTGGGGTTTTGTTATAAAACCTAACACTATTACCTAAAAAACTGTTACTGCTTTTAGTGAGCCTGAAACATGGAATTACCAATTTGCTATTGTGTCTAGTATTTCAGTTTTGTTGGTTTTCTACTAAATTCAGCTTATCTCAATTTTTGCGGGCAGAGTTAAGATACCGATAATCAGTGAGTGCTTACAATTATATGATAATACAATACTCTCTTTGCATCCGCCAATAATAAATCTAACTATGTTGTATTTTTATGAAAATATGTACGATTACAAGATAAACCGGATCGAGTTTCTTGCCGGTTTTTCTCGATGACAGACTTGTTTTTTTGAACCGGTGGTAGTTTTGACGTTCATAATCATCTTCTCAAGATCAAAATGGAATAAAATATTCCAGATTTTGATTAGTTACTATATAGTAATCAAGCGAAGTTGGTAACATGTCTGTAGGCGATTGGATCTCTACCAGCTTGAATTAGGTAATAAGTTCTTTATCGTAATTCTCTTTTGTAAATCGGATACGAAACGTTAATTAGTTCGACAACTATGACGGCGAAACCATGGCCTAATTGGGTAGGCAGCAAGCTCCCAGTGGCATCAAGGCTTACACCGCTGGATCCTATCTTATTTATAACAAGCAAAGGATGCGTCACGGCGCCATCCAAAATACATATATAAAAGTATCAACCATTTCAAATACACGTTAATATGTAGTTTATATACGAAGGTACCTCGGTTCATTGATCCAAAACGACGGTGGCATAGCAAAGGACGTAAGAAATAAGACAAATGCAGGATGGATGAAATGGCAAAAGATGTCTGGGGTAGCTTGTGACTAAATGCCGTTGAAACTCAAGGGGAAGGTGTCTAAAACTATAATAAGACTAGTCGTATTATATGGATCCGGGTACTGGGCTACGAAGGAAATGGATAGGAAAAGATTACATGGATGCGTGGTTTAACTAGAATGAATAAAATAAAGAATGAGTACGTCAGAGGAAGTTTGAAAATAGCACCAATGACAGAGAAGTTGAGGAGCAATAGGTTAGCATGGTACGGGCATATTATGAGAAGAGATGAACGTCATGTAACTGGAAGAGTTTTGACTGTGAAGGTAGACGGATAAACGGAGCAGAGAAAGACCAAAATTGTATGGATGAATTGTGTGAAGAATGATATATGTATAAAAGGTGTGAATACTGAGATGACGTTTCACAGGGGAGAGTGGGAAATGAAAGAATCTTGTAGCAACCCTACTTAAATTAAATAAGGGCAAGAAGAAAAAGACACGAACATTAAAACACAGAAGTAAAGCGGCGAACACAGTGTATAGTTTTTACTTTATTATTTAATCCAACACAAAGTTTTTATGAAATACGGCAACAGTTCAAAATACTTTATAATAATATGGAGTTATTTGAGAAATTGTTTTTGTTTCTCGTACGACATTATAAAGCAGACGCGCTGTAGACAAACAGCCATTAAGGCGCGCCCACATTCGGTATCTTTACGGACGAGTCACGCTACATGGTCACGCGATTCATACCTCGCCTTTATCTAAATAATAAATATGTTGGCCCCGTGAAGTGTGCACGTTTTTCCAAAATATATTTTAAATGTCGATATGTTACTACCATTTTCTATTCATTTTATACAGCGAATTTTTTCTGTCTAATATTATAAATGCGAAAGTAAGTTATGAAAATGCGAAAGTGAAATGAGTATTTGAGTTCTTTCGTTTGTTTATTTGTTACGCCTTAAATACCGGACCGATAATTATGAAATTTAGCATATACGTTGTCAGGGGCACAAAAAAGGAATTAGGGTATCAATTATCTATTTTAGAAAAAAGTCCGAAGAATAGGTCAAATTTACTATAAATGCGAATATGAGTTTGTTACACTTTATCTATTTAAACGATCGTCATGGAATTTCGCATTCACATTCGCATGGGTACAGTTAGAGGCACAAAGTACTTTCATTCTTTTCAAAAAGTAACACTTCCGAGGGATAATTGAAATATGTTAACGCTAGCGAAGCAACAAGAAAAAGCTAATCTATACTCTCTCTACTATTATTATAAGGAGGAACTACTGGTCCGATTTGAAAAATTATTTCAATAGCTCATTTATCGAGGAAGGTTATAGACTATATACCTATATATACTAAGACCAATACGAACGGAGCACCAAGGAAGAGTGTTTCAAAATCAGGGTTTTATTTCCTCTTGATTGATTTAATGATTGATGATGATTTAAATGATTTAATAATTACTAAATTTATAATGTATATCTTAATGGTCTAAAAAAGGTGGACAAATAATTAAATAAAAGTAAATAGACGTTGACATGGTCTAAATGCCGAACCGTTAAACCGATTTTGGTGTACCTGACTAACAAAATACTTTTAAAAGCATTATTTAGACTACATATGACAATATCTTTCATGGGAGCTAATAATGTTCAGCTTAAAACACTTTGTAGAAATTTAAAAATAGGGGTTAACCTTAGTGTCAGTTACTTTTTTTACGTCCAGATTTACGCGACTCTCTTGCGTGTCAATGAAGCTTCAAGGATTGTGTACAAAAAAACTGTATATGTGAAGACAGCGTAAGAAAATAAATTTAAATTAGACGTATAGCGTTCGCTGATTCAAGTGACCTTGCAAAAGAAAAGTTTCGAAGTGAATTTTGTATGGATAAATTGCCTCAACCTAGTAACCACACCGCAATTCCCTGACAGAGTATTCGATATTACTGGATATCACGCGATCTCGTTCTATTTTACAGTTCATAGTTCTTATTATAGCTAGAGCAATTTTATGTCTAATTATTGATTATTTTCTGATAGTGTGCTATCTAATCGTGGATTGATTTGATAGCATACACGAATTTGGGTTCTTCCTGCAGCAAAAACGTAACGTTATCTTAAAATTCTATTTAGCATCGTGAGATTGATTTTTATTTTAAACTAGCTTTTACTCTTAATGTAGATTTAGCCTATTCTTCTAAAACAATTTTTTTTTTCTGGTCGAATTTCCAAACATGGAACGTGTTACCATGACAACGTGTATGCGTTATTTCATGAAAATCGGTTTAGTTAAGGCGTAAAAACGTAACAAATAAACTCAAATTCGCATTTACAATATTTACTTTTGTCTGTGACTTTGCTTACGTTAGTATATACTTAACCTAAGTCTCGCGAACATTACTTTCTTTTGTTTTAGTTAAAAAGTACCCTATGTCATGACAAAGTGTATACATAGTTTCTTATAATTAGTTGAGTAATTAAGCCGTGAAATAAGCTCAAATGAACTCAAATTCGCATTTACAGTATTTGTTTTTGCCTTTAGCTTTACTTATGTTAGTATATATTTAACCTAACTCTCGTGGACAATACTTTATCTGATTGAAAGAAAGGATCACAATCGGAAATGTGATGCATTGATGGAAGTAAGTAACATCGAAATTCAGAATTTTATTGAAATCATATGGAAAACTGAAAATTGCTCTCTTCATTGAACTTCGTCAATCCGTCAATCGAAGGTGGCTCATAAGTCTTTTTCTGTACCCGTTTATGCAAAACTTTCATGACTATCGATTGACTTGAGTTAAGGCGTGAATGCGTAAGAAATAAACTCAAATTCGCATTTATAAAATTAAGTTTCAAAGTATCAGTAGGCAATATTTACGTACGATCAAGGAACATCTCTATTACGAATTCAAAACAAAAACATTGTCAAACAAAGACGTGATATAATGTGAGACAGGAAAAAAACTCGATGTCATTGTTAGAAAGGAAAATATTTTAAACGCGTTTTAATCAACAAACAATTTCTAGTGTATACTAATATTTTAAATAGGTAAAGTTTGTGAGGTTGTAGAGGATAATGTTAGGTACTACTAAGCCGATTTAGAAAATTCTTTTACCAATAAAAATCCACGTTATTTGTGAGTGCCATAGACTATATATTAACCCGAAAAATGAAAAGACCTTTTTGTGATAATCGGATTTGCAAAGTAAGTCGGAGAGAAAACGGCCGAACGAAAACGTTTCTTATGAACGCTGCCTTAACGATGTGAGATATATGATTGAGTTCTAGAAAAAGTCATGGACAACATATATGTAAGTTTTATGTTTAAGTCACAAAAAGTAGTTTTTTATAAATGTTTACCGCCTAACGAAGTGGGCACGAGTCAGCTAGTATTTTATAATTAATCTTAATATTATAATTTTGTGTGGGTGTATGGCTGAACTCCTCTAAAGAGGAGATTTTGATGAAATTTTTTGGGGGGGGAGGAGGTAGATTCATGGGGGGGGGGGGGTTTTGGGTTTTTTTTTAGGGGCGGCTAATAATATTATAAATGAGACTGTGAGTTTATTTGTTACGCTTTCACGCGTTAACTACTCAATGATTTTTTATGAAATTTTGCATCTACATTGTCTTTTGTGCTGCGGGAGTGGATGGGGAGGAAGTGGGACTCCCTGTCATTCCGGCTGGTGCAGGTGTTCACCGGACGTGGTTGTTTTGGATGGTAACTGTACCGGATAGCGCGCAGGGACCTAAATGCCGCATGCCACGAGTGCGGCGCTGATGAGGACACCGCGTAGCACGCTCAGACAGTGGGAAGGACAACGTAGCATTTTGGCTGCGGCGGTAGGAGTAGGTGGGGATTTGTCGTTACCGAGTATGGTTTCGGCCATGCTCGGCAGCGAACAGGCATGGCGAGTGATGGCCTCCTTCTGCGAGAAGGTCATCTCACGGAAGGAGGCGGTGGAGAGGGCTTGCGAAGTAGACCGTCTAAGCGGCCCTCTCTGCCAATGGAGGACTGGCGAGAGGAGGCGGTGATTTGCCCAACTCCTCCCGCCACCGTAACGGGACCTGAGGGGATGGGCCGGGCGACCCATCTCCTCATTGCACAGATCCGTCTGACGAGGGGAGGCAGCTGGTGTGTATCCAGTCTGTCTCCCTATTAGGTAGGAGCCCGGCGGTCACCTTCAGCCGGACGGACCGTTGAGGCGCCTATACAAGGTTGAGTAGCGAGTACGATCCCTCGTCGCCCCATCAAAAATGATCTGTCAGCACACTGTGAGGTTTTAGCCCGTACGAATCGGGCATAACCCACTCTCTCCCTCGGGAAGGTGGGTATCCATAATGGATTCCCCACGTTAATAAAAAAACGAAGGGATACAGAAAAAGACATAGTGTATCATTGATCCAGAAAAATCTTCTGTCAAATCTACATTAATGCGAGCGAATCCATGGGGTAAAGGAGGGTATTAATAAAGATTGTTATTCATATTTTCCAACTTCTGCAATTTTACCGTATAATCCTTTGTTCCAAATGACCTACTTCTATAGAAGTCTACGGTATACCGTAGCTGCGTCAATTTTACCCGCATTCAAACACGATAATGCAGTCTTAGCAATTTGCATTAAATAATTGATACCACTTCCTTTTATTACTTTAATGTTCACATTTGTCTGTTCTATTGAAACTTATACGTATAATTCAAATTGAAGTGTCTGTTGTTATTACAAACAAATCTCAGAAACGATTTGAGCTATTTGATTAAAACTATTACTTATAGATCGAGGCTTTTGTCACAGATTTTTTTAAGGTAATTTAAAAACGGCAAAAGAGTTGTAGGGGTTGGCGGCCTACATTTCGACCTTATTGAAATCAGTCTCATTTTATTTCTTGTTATTTTTCCTGACTGCCTCTGTTCTTTTAGATGGGGATTTTTATTTAATTTTTTCAATGTATGACAACTTAAGCCGGTTCTACGATAAAATTACTATATTTAATTTAGTTTCGTAAATCAAATAAGATAAATATATCTTTACTGTTCATTTCAAACAATAAGGTAAATAAATTGAAAATATTACAGTAACTTGCCTAAAATATAATTGAAATTATGTAATAACATCTCAATATTAAATTACATCGAGGATTCAGATTGAGTTAAATATTTGATGTTTGTTTATGAGCGTGGTGTCAATATTATTATAACACAGAGAATCTTATACCTATTAGAAGTTAAGGACGCGCTCTCAAAAAAGGTCCATTTTCACTGTTTTTCGGTAAGAATTACAACAAAACTATTGAATTTTGGTAAACATAATGACTAACTACAGATACATTGAACCGTTAACAGTGATGTACAGATGATTGTGTTTTAAAATTAATAGGTTTCCATGAAAAAAAAATCTATTCTCCATAGTCCCCTTGCGAAAAGCAGCCTGCTTTTCGGTACGAAAATCTCAGTAAATTTTCATTTTTCGTAATAAAAAGAAATACCTGCTGATGCTACATATAATCAAGTTTAAATAACATAATATAATATCCATGTTATCTATACTTCATCTGAGAATTTTTTTTTATTGTAAACAAAACTTCACGGTTTTATGTTGATTACGTAGACCTTAACTCCTATGGAATAAGGTCCAATTTATTTCTTTATTTAGATTCGATTTAAACAAAAGTATGGAAGAAGGATTCACGTTGCATTAGACCACGCTCAAGTGCCGTAGCGACAGATTGTCGTAGATATCTACGACAATGTGCAGTCCATTCAAAAAAAAACATCGCTGTAGAAATACGTACAAATTTCACAAAACGTTTTGATCATTTAGAAAAACTAACCGATTTTTTAATTGTGGTTTATATTTCTAGTAGTAAGAGACACTGTAATTAGGTTGAAACAAAAATTCTAAGTTTGGTTTTAATTAGGTTAGTTTTTTTTACATTTTGACTGTAGATGGATTTCAGGTACTGTTATGGAACTTCTTGACGGGTAGAAATACATATGTCGTCCTTGTAGTCCCTTTGTTAGTAATGACGACAGCTTACCATAGCACTGAACAAAATTATCTGATGACGACCCACTTCAAAAACTGTTATGAAACTCCTTGATGGGTAGACACAGATATGTCTTGTTTGTACTCCTTTCGTTAAGTAATAACAAAGGCTTACCGCAGGACTGAACCAAATTACGTCATAATGGATTCTCAGAAACGGCTAGGGAGCTCCTTCATGGGTAGAAATAGGTATGTGGTATTCGCATTCTTTTTATTATATTTTATTATTTATTCAGAATATATACAATAATATCATAAACACGCTGCAGTATTTACAAACAAATGTAATCTTTAAAAAGAATCAAATATAATACGTCGAGTATAAATTCGAGCTTATTGGTTATTAGAACATGGTCTCTGAAGTCTTGTCCTGAAACGAATTATTTGGTGAGAAGTGTATCAAAGCTAGAAATGCAAAGTTTGTCGGTGGAATTAGGATTCGTTTTACACAAAGCCCATCATATGCCGCCCGTTGCGCTACAGCTATTACAACTTACAATTGAGGTGTTTTCTAATATGTTGTTCACAGAATTATTTTTCATTTAGAAGCAAACGCTAATTTAGAAATTCTCCTATCTAAATTTCTGAGCGCATACTCAATGTTTGTAGCTATAAGTACTAAAATTCAGTTATCACGATATAGTTACTTACTTTTTTTTTTTTTTTTAACGTGGGGAAATCCCTTATGGATACCCACCCTCCCGGGGGAGAGAGTGGGTTATGTCCGACCCGCACGGACTAAAACCCCACGGTGTACCGACAGACCGTTGTGTGGGGGCGGCAAGGGATCGTTCAAGCTAATCAACCTTGTAGAGCCGCCCCCACGGTCCGCCCGGCGGAAGGTGACCGCCGGGCTCCTACCTATAGAGGGACAGACCGGGCACACACCGGCTGCCCCCCCTCGTCCGCCGGACCTGTGCAATGAGGAGATGGGCCCCCCGGCCCACCCCCTCAGGTCCGGCTACGTGGCGGGAGGAGTTGGGCGAAGCGCCGCCTCCTCCCGCCTGTCCTCCTTTGGCGGAAAGGGCCACTTTGAGGATCTGCCTCGCGGGCCCTCTCCGCCTCCTCCTTCTGCGAGATGACGTCCTCGCAGAAGGAGGACATCGCTCGCCACGCCTGTTCGCTGCCGAGCATGGCCGAGACCACGCTCGGCAGCGATAAGTCTGGTCCTACCGCCGCCGCCAGAATGCGGCGCTGCTCCCCCCATGCAGCACACTCAGACAGAGTGTGCTGCGCGGTATCTTCGACAGCGCCGCACTCGTGACAGGCGGCGGTCGGCTCCCTGCGTGCGATCCGGTGCAGGTACCACCCGAAACAACCGTGTCCGGTGAGTACCTGCACCAGTCGGACGTCAGGGAGCCCCACTCCCTCTCTTTCCACGCCCGCAGGACCGGGCGGAAGGCGTCCACAGTGAACCGCCCGAACCGCTCGTCCGCCAGGTCCTGCTGCCACCTTTCGACGGCGTCCTCCCTTAGACGCCGTCTCTCCGCTTCTACCTCCCTGGGGGCCGGGGGCTCCCCTTTTTTTTTCCTCGCCGCCGTGAACTCGTACACGGCGGCGAGAACTCCTCCTGGAGCTCCCAGGGCAGGGAGCCGGCGAGCGCAAAGGCCGCCGCTGAGGACACCGTCCGGTACGCCCGGATCGCCCTTAGTGCCACCGTGCGCTGCGCACTGCGTAGCGCGAGCACGTTGGCGGCACCGAGGGCGTCGGCCCAGACCGGTGCCCCGTAGGCGGTCATCGCCCGCACGACTCCCATGTAGAGTCGGCGGCACCCGGCGCCAGGCCCCCCTATGTTAGGGAGCAACCGGCCGAGTGCCGCCGCCGCCCCAGCAATTCGCGGTCCGAGCCCCGCAAAGTGAGGCTCGAACCGCCAGCGCCCGTCCAGGGTGAGGCCCAGATACCTCATCTGGGTCCCCACCCTGATCCGGGCACCCTCCACCACAATGTGGGCCCCAGGTGGTGGCCCCCGCCGAGGCCCATGAAAGAGTAGGGCCTCGGTCTTCTCGAGGGCCACCCTGAGGCCCAACCTCCTGATGCGCCTGACCACGAGGGTTGTGGCCATCGTGGCCAGGCGCTCCACCTCCCTCCACTCCCCCCCCCGGGCTACGACTAGGATATAGTTACTCACCTAGCCCATGAGGAATTAAACATTAATGAGACACTATGACACTTTTCAGCGTAAAGTCTATATTTGTAGCTACTCTATACTATACAAAAATTTTGTTGTCACGATAAAGATACGCATCTAGCCCATGAGAAATGAAACTTTCATCCGATACTGTGAGGCTAAACATCTGAACCAAACCTGATGTTTGTAGCTACTATGAATACTAAAGTTCAGTTATCATGATACAGCTACTCATCTGATCCATAAAATGAAACGTTGATCTGACTCTATAAGACTAGGTAGATCTCTGATTGAGAAATGGATGTTTCTAGCGATTATCAGTACTAAAATTCTGTTGTCATGATACAGCTAATCACTTGGTCTACGAGAAACGATATTCACATCTGATACGACAAGACTCAACCTCTGAGCGCAAACTTTATGCTTGTAGCTATTATAAATATCTTCTTCTATTACATATAATAAAAATGAAGTGTCTGTATGTAATATCAAAATAACACTTTTTTACTGATTGGGTGTGAAAGTATACACGCAACTGATAACAAAAATGCAATTTTTAAAATTTTTGTTGGTCTGTCTGTCTGTTTGTTCCGGGTAATCTCCGAAACGGCTGGACCGATTTTGATAAAAATTGCACTGGCAGATAGAAAAAAATACAGCAGGTTACTTAGGTAACTTTAAATTAGACTAGCTGTTAAACGCGACTTCGTCTGTAATGCTATCTTTAAAACGGTTACATCGATTTCCACGGGACCTTCACTGGCAGATAGCTGACCTTATAAAAAGAAATTTAAGCAATTTTAATTTTAACTAGCTGTTAACCGTGGCTTCGCCCGCAACATTATCTGCAAAACGGTTGGACTGATCTTCTCAAAACTTTCACTGGCAGATAGCTGATCTTATAAAAAGTAATTTAGGCAATTTTAGTTTATACTAACTGTTAACCGTGGCTTCGCCCGCAGTACCAGCTTCAAAACGGTTCGACCGTTTTTTACGGGACTTTCACAGGCAGATAGCGGACATTATAAAAAGTCATTTAGTCTATTTTAATTTAGACTAGGTGTTAACCGTGGCTTCGCCCGCAGTGCTATGTCCAAAACGGTTTGACCAACTTTCACTGGCAGATATCTGACCTTATAGGAAGTAATTTAGGTTATTCTATTTTAGACTAGTCTGAATAAAGGGCTTTATTATTATTATTATTATTATTATTATTTTAGACTAGCTATTACCCGCGACTTTGTCCACATGAAATTTAGCAAAAATATGTTGTTCACTGTAAACATGTGCATACGATGTGCGTTGTACTGGACTCCAAGGATAAATAGGATTATCTGTATCTATGTATGTAATTTGAATCCTATTGTCTTTTTGGTCATTTTGCTATATTTACCGCGCTTTCATCTACATAACTTAGCAACGATAGTGACATATAAGAATATTGTATCCAAGTCAATAAGCACTATTTAAATTGTTAGATATTAAAAACTGCTTAGACATATATGGGAAAGCTTACGAAACCAGGGAATCCCTACGGTGTATATAAACACCATTAAAAACATCTACTCCAACAGTAAGGCAAGAGTACAACTGGAAACCTTGGGTGAGACTTTCCAAATAAAAAGAGGCGTCAGACAGGGCGACCCGATGTCCCCAAAGCTGTTCTCGGCGGTGCTGGAAAACATATTTCGAAAGCTAATCCGGGACCTACATGGATTAAATATAGATGGTCAAAAATTAAACCATCTTAGATTCGCCGACGATATTGTTTTGTTTGAAGAACAACCAAGGATCCTAGAAAAAATGATACAAGATCTAAATAAAGAAAGCGAAAAAGTGGGTTTAGCTATGAATATAAACAAAACGAAGCTATTAACGAATGCAAACAAATATGAAATAAAAATCAACAACAAACCTGTTGAATATGTAGACGAATATATCTATTTAGGGCAAATCATCTCACATACAGACACAACTACAAAAGAAATCAAAAGACGAATAGCTAACGGATGGAAAAGATATTGGTCACTGAAAGAGATCATGAAATCCACAGATCTTAGCACTGGTATCAAAAAGAAGGTCTTCAATACCTGCGTTCTCCCATGTATTACATATGGGAGCGAAACCTGGGCCCTCACGAAACATCACAGAAACATGCTGGAACATTGTCAAAGAGCTATAGAACGAAGTATGATAGGTATTAAGAAACAAGATAAGATACGAAACACCGTCATAAGAAGTAAGACAAAAGTCACAGATGTGCTTAATAGAATAGATAGTTTGAAGTGGAGATGGACTGGGCACATGCTGCGTGGTACACAAGAGAAGTGGAGCAACATCATAACAGACTGGTACCCTAGAGATGGGAGAAGGAACAGAGGAAGACAAAACAAGAGATGGGAAGATGAACTAAAACTGACGGCAGGCCCAAAATGGAGAAGGGTTGCTAGAGACAGAGTACAATGGAAATTGTTAGAGGAGGCCTTTGCCAAGAGGCACACTGAGCTCAGAGATATTTTATAACTAAAGAAACAACCACAATTCAAAGAAAGAAGAAAGCAGTTCAGGATAAGAGGCTTATTATTATTATTAGACATATATAAAGTTTTATATCTTGATTTATATTTATGCAAGATTTCCAGACGTCAGCTCATTCAATGTATACAATTCAACATTATAATTATTAATAGTAATTTTGAAGATAGAAGGAGTCTTTCTAAAAAGATAAGATAAAAAGATCATAAACGTATTACTTATTGACAATATGGGCATATTATATCATCATAATAACATCTTTAAGTCATTGTTTTATTAGTTCCTTATGCAGTGTAAGTGAGCACTGAGGTAGTTACATAGTGGGTTAAGGTTCCAAATATGTTGCTGATGATAAACCTCATTTGACACAGTTAATATTTATATATCTGATGTATACGTTACATGTCACTGTAGGTGGCGTGCGTGTCGTACTTACAATTGTTTTTAGAAAGAATTTCTGTAATTGTACATAGCTGTACCCGCAGCTCCGCACGCGTTTTTTTAAATTGTATTAAAGAAATATAAAATTCTCATAATTTTATTAAAATATTATATTATATGAATTTCTAAATTTTATTAAAATTATGAGAATTTTATATTTCTTTAATACAATTTAAAAAAACGCGTGCGGAGCTGCGGGTACAGCTAGTTAATATAACAATTAACATAATATAAACATTTTTTTATTACGAAACAGCTCTCACCTGGTCCTTAAGATATGACACATTTAGCTGACACTATGACACTAAGCCTTTGAGTGCAAACTCGAAGTTTTTAACTATTATCTTCTAACTCTAACTATTGTCTTCACAAAACTTTAAAAATTAAAACCTTGCTCCTACACCGGGAGACTACACATCTAAGCACAAACTTGATGTTTCTAGCTATTATCTAGACTATGATCCAGTTACCACAATACTACGCCTCATGAGAATGTTGAGATACGAAACCTTGATCGGGCACTAAGAGGCTAAATATTTGAGCACAAATTCGATGTTTCTGTCTATTACGAATACATATTTAGGTTTAGTTATATTGTTCTTGATGTAGTAAGACCTTGAGAAGCTAGAATTTATTTTGGTATTATAGCATCAAATATAACAAAAAGTAGAACATCAATAATAAGAAAATATTAAGTCCCTAATCTTTTTTTAGTAAGAGGATGAGCTAATAACCAGGCCATTAGTCTCACTATAAAGCCTCACTCTACTAAAGGATCATTTCCACATTTAAAAGTCAAGCGCATTAAAAATAACGTACATGCCATACTTTCCGAAAATGTGTCAAGTAGGAATGCGAATTTAAATTACGCCCAGCCGTGCTGATCACGCCAGGGGGTGGTTATGGGGTTGGAATGAACAACTTTTAATTACCACCGTTATCAGATAGTGGAGTAAATTAAATTTTCTCGCCCCACATTTCGGTGATCGCTTGAGTACGAACCATCGGTGTTTCGTTATAATATTGTATTAACTCGTCTATATTATTCGAATACTAACTATTATTATAAATACGGTAGTGGGTTTGTTTTCCACGCCTTAACTAGTGAAGAGATTATTATGAAATTTTGAATAAATGTGATAATTTAATCTAGAGAATTAGTGTTCCTAAAAGCTAGGTCAAACGACATTAACGCCAAAGCTGCGGGCAAAAGCTAGTATAAGAATATATTAATGTCTATTAAATGTAATATTTGCTGTATATCTTTCTATCCTACATGTAACGACTCCCTTGTTACATAGAAAACAAAAAACAGAATGTGTCGCGACTAGATGGCGCTCTATTATATTCTATTGCTATTAAACTATGTAGTATAATTTAACGCGTACAAAGTCATAGGTGGACGTTAGTAGTATACAATTACTATGATTAAAAAGAACAAGGTGTGTCGTATAGACAAACGATAGAAGTGAAACTTTGTATTACAGGGAAACGTTTTCATTAAAAAGTACAACAAAAAGCCACGTAGCGTGGTGTTTCCAAGTGGTCACACATCCAACTACTGACCGCGTCCGACTTTGCTTAACTTCCGTGATCAGACGAAAACCAGTGTTTTCAACACTTCCCGACACAGTGTTTACCCCCAACAGTTTTCGTCGCACAAAAAGGTTGCGGATCAGAATTTCAAAGCTATCCCATAAGAAGTTTTACATGAAATGAATTAACCAGATAGGTTCAACCCATCTGAAGTGACACGCTTACGATTCTACAATTGTTTTTTTTATTTATATAGATTTACAATAACATCTAACAGTTTTATATTAACTTTGCGTTACGGACCACCTTCCAATTTAAGCCACTGATAACACTCTCGATGACTCGATTATCAACATTTTCTTACCCTTATCCTACCTAAGTAGTGCCGGCACAACATGTTTTGTTTTTCCACACTCGTCTATCAGATGTCATCCCAGTATTCACACCTTTTACACACATATTATTTTTCACACATTCCATCCATACCTTTTTCGGTCTCCCTCTACTCCTATATCCATCAACCAAATTAAATCTTTTCTGGTTACATAGTTTTCATCTCTCCTCATGACATGCCCATACCATGCTAACCTATTACTCCTCAACTTCTCTGTCACTGGTGCTATTTTCAAACTTTCTCTGATATACTAATTCTTAATCTATACTAATATTAATTCTCACCTTAACATTCGCATCTCTCATCCGTCTCTTTCGTCGCTCAGCACTCAGATGCATACATGACTGGCATTATAATAGTAAATGACTGGATTATGTTATTCTTTTTGGTAGACTGGCTCAAACGTTTAAATTTATTATATAGCGAAAATGTCATTAAAATCATTGAACGATCTCTTGTGTATAATATATGAAGTTTTTTTTTTTCTTTTTAACATTATTTTTGGCAACCAATCTTTTAGATTATTACTGCCATTGTCGAGTAGTTAATAGTATTACAAGTTCTTCTTCCATTCCGTTTTTGGCAACCAGTCTTCTAGTAGACTATTATTGCCATTGTCAAGTGAGTATCGATATTACAAGTTTCTTGTTATAATTCCAATGAACTAACAAGATGGTGGCCATCTTGTTAGAACTTTCCATGGAGTTTTTGTGGCATCTCAGAATTCATGGTCCGTGGTATTATTTTCCATTCACTTCACTTATGCACAATAAACAAACTATATTACATAAAACACCACCAATTTTATACAATATAGAGTCGAGTAACACAAGATTATGAATAAAATATAAAATCCACTACATGACAAACCAAAATCCTGCCAAAAACTCAATATATGAAGTTAAATATAAAATAGTCTATTTTACGCACTCTGTTAAATGGGGTATGGATAAAGAAGTTTGTGTAAAGGCATCGGCCTCATTGGTAACTGTGAAAAATAGGCGGCTGATATAGCAAAATAAAAAAAATATATATTGTCATTACGCATTCGATCGTGAAAAATGTGCAAAATTTTAATATACAGTTTTTTTTTCAACGGTTTTTTATTATATTTTACCATCTTCGCTTTGGGAAAAGTTAACACACTCCGAATTTTACTATCACGCTTTCCTACTCAGTCTAGGCTCCTACATCACTCTTATTATTTTACGTTTTTTTAGAAACGTCTGCCACGTTTTGTACGTGGGAATATTTTAATCTGTAGTTAGGAGAAACTCGGATAGCACAGGTAACGGTGAAACGTCTCGGATACAAGACGCCGAGATATAAAGCACACCTGCTACAAAACTTTATGTAACAGAAATGTTTAGTTTTCGAATATATTAAATACGTGTTTAATAAACACACAAACATTATAATATTCCTTTGTATAATGGTAATTGGTAGTAATGTTGTACAAATCAATTTATCATCTATACATATAATAAGAATGTAGATCTAACGTGTATTTTTTAGAATTTTGTGAAGAAAATTGTTGCAGATGTCTTGGAATCATTACATAGTATAAAACAAAGTCCCCTACCGCGTCTGTCTGTTTGTCTGTTCGCGATAAACTCTAAAACTGCTGAACGGATCTTTATGCGGTTTTCTAAATTATTATTAATTTTTATCTGTCTGTATGTTTGTTTGAGTACGCATCATTAAAACTACTGCGTCCGCGATAAAACCTCACCAAGAAAATCATAAAACATATCCTCGAGTAACATGTAATCTTGGTCTCATTAAAGTCGGTTTACTCTATCAAAAGTAATTGTAATTTTAATCACGACGCAACTTAATTACGAGAGAAAAGTAGATAAGTAAATGAACCTAATACATTCAGATGAGACTAAATGTAGTGACATTATAACATCTTCATGTATAGAAAATTGATAAATAAAAATCCAGTGTCATAATGTTTGTCCACCATGAACTCCGAAACTACTCAACCGGTCTTAATGAAATGTGAGCGTTTATGTATAATGGTCCTACTTGAGAGATAGTATAATTTATATTTCGATTAATGGCCTCAATAGTTATAAATTAAATTATTTTCACAAATAAAACTATTTTCAATGTTAATTATTCATATTAATTATAAGTTTAATAAGCCTTGAACAGATGGTGCCACGTTTTAATTTTGTATTTCTTTTTCAACTCCAGTTCATTTTTTGGTGCACGTGTTTTATTGAATTTAACGTCTAATAACTGAGCAACAGCAAAGTGTGGCCGGGTCACCTAGTGAAATTTTATATTTAACCAATCGAAGTATAATACCATCACTATATTAGCAGTTTCACAATTTTATAGGTAGTTCATTGATTCCATTGCGGAAAAAGATTGTGGGAGCGAGAGTAGCGATAAAAGCTTTAAAGGCAGTTTGGACCGCCTCATCGAAATCTTTCCCTTTTTTGTCCTTGGAGGAAATCATCCAAGTTTTTAAAGTTGTCCATAAATACTCTATTTAGAATGCTCTTATAAATTTCAAAACAATAAAATCGCTTCGAAAAATATCTCAATTATCGAGAAGGACCAATAAAAAATTCGGGTTTATTAATACTTTTTTGAAATGCATTAAGTAGCTATTTATTTTCCCTTAAATAAAAAAAAACTTAAGACCATAAGACATACATACATATTTTATACATATATACGTATATAGATATACTCTTACATTAAGTACTTGTCAGATAATAAAATAATAAAAAATCTGTTATGAAAGCTGACTTTTGTTAATTTCAAGACAGGTTACAAAGTAGTATATACAAATTGAATATAGGATATACAACAAATTTATAGTACTATATTACCTGTGAATGTAGAACTGGTAAAAATCCTGACAATCTTCGAACTGACTGGTGGTAGTGACGTCAGAGACCCCGCAAATATTAGATCAATAGTCCGATCGTCCATCGTTTTAAGGATATCTGAAATCATTTTTAATTCATTGTTATACAGTATATTTGAAATAAAACTTCTTTACGCGCGCTTGACTTGGGGAGTAAGCCGATGAATGCGTCACGAGAGCGTTACGAAAACGTATGATCGGGCAAGGCGAACGGAAGTTGAGAAGGAAATATAAGTTAGTGAAGATAGAAAGAGAGAAAGTTACGTTTCGTATTACCAATAAAAACCATAATAAATCTTAATATCTGTAGAAAATTAATATATGTATATATATGTGTCGGCATAAGCACAACGTCAGGACATGACGTATTGCCGATTTCAAACTGCGAGAAATCCATAATTGTATATTTTTCCACATAGCGTACTAAAAGAATAATTCTGCAGTTCAATTTTCCTCCCGATGTTTCCCTTCGCCATCAACCGATAGTGTTACCAATTTGGATGAATTAAGGTACGCGAATGCCAAAAAAAAAATCGTCAGGTCATGCCGGGGTTTGAGGCCATGGACAACAATTCGACCACCACGACTCAGAAATCTATGTATCAGAGAGAGAGTATGAATATAGAATCGTTGATAGAGAAGTTGAGATAGAATAGGTTAGTCTGATATAATAAGTGTATGCAATGTGGAGGAATGACTATCATATAACTAGTGATGATGATTGATCTGACCGGTTTCGGCCATGGCGACCACTTTGACCCCTAAACTTAGAAACGACGCTGGTGCGCTCGAAGATGGCTTATGTAGCCTATCTTCGCGGCGAAACTTCGTGCACATTGAGGGCACCTAAGTACGCCGTTCTCATAATAAAGATGGACGAATATAGGAGTAGAGGAAGACCGGAGAAAGTATGGATGGCTTGTGTGTAGAATGATATAATACAAAATTGTGAATACTGGATTGAGCACTAATAGAAGAGACTTGAAGAGATAAACATGTTAACTCTGCTTAGATGGGGTAAGGGTAAGATTATAAATTATTGGGAAATCTAATAAAGAGAAGCGTCGATAGACGTAGAGCTCTTTCTAAGTCCGCCTAGCTAACTACCAACGTCAAGTTTAAAAGCTGTCGTCAAGCACCTGTTGGTGTGTTCCGGCAGCTGCACTTCAGAGTCAGTCCCCTCTAAATTTGGCGTGTCATCTTAGAACAGGTCATAATTTCATATCAAATGTAATTTTGCTCACGCGCTATATCGATAAAGTATACACCTAACTTTAAGTTGTAAAAATTGCCACAATAGCGCCATTTTAAAATCTAGCACTAAGGAATTTGTTCGGGGGAATGAAACAACTACTAGTTCGTTCTGAAAATTAAATTAAATCTTTTAAATTATGCTTGAATGCAGTGATATCAAAATGTGCGATAGCTTCTTGGTTGTGTTTATGATTTATTATTTTTTTGCTTTTACTATTTGGCATTGTGGGTTTTTAATTTTAAAACCGAGCAAGAGGTTTATCGTTCTGATGAACTGGTTCGTAAAGTTCTTTTGTAGGTGGTAGAGCCATGCTGAAGCATTACTGGTTTCAGCATGAATGGTTCGGGTCGCCCGGGGTAGTATCACCCTCTCACAGAAAACCGACGTGAAGTCGCAGTGCTTGCATAATTGCGTTCGGTCAGTGAGAGTGCCTCCTTCCCCCTTCTCCCCACAAACACAGGCTGGCAACGCACTTGCGACTCCCCTGGTTTTTTTAGTATCTATGGACGACGGTGATCACTTAACATCAGGTGACCCACCTGTTCGTTTGCCTCCTATGATATATAAAAAGAAGAGATCGTAAAGATAAAATTTTAATCCTTTAATCCCATCTATAGATGAGGACAGAAAAGCTACTGTAGTCCCACACAGATTATGCTATGCATCCTTGAACATTGAGTAGTGCATTATCAGATGCAATATGGCACACTCGACCGACCGAATCTCTGTTATCTACTAAATTGTTAAAACATCGTATGCCTAGCTGGAAGCGATAATTCTTTATCAACTAATGATTTCAATATACTCTGCTAGAAGAGCTGTTTGGTAAAACAATGGCCAAATATTTGAAGCAATTTGCGATGTTACGCACACTATAATTATTCTTGTATAAAATAAACGAAATAGATGGACTAGTATATATTATTATCTTTATGTAGCGCAAAGTCTACCGTCAAAAGTATTTGTGTACCGACAGAAATATTAAGCCCATTAATACAAAGGAAGGCTATTAAAACCGTAGTACAGAAGAAGCGGGAATCATTCTCGCGCGGGTCGTCGGACCATTCACATCTCGACATATATTCGTTACTATATACAGTTACGGATTATTCTATCGGCTATGTTTTTATAACTATCACATTAGCATCACCCCAACATGTATAACACTAGCTGATATATGCGACTTTGTCTCTTTTGTTTATAATTTTAACAATATATTATACACAGGAAAAAATATTAAAAACATTTAAAGCAAAAATATATTTTATTTGTTTA
>AP028450.1:12300586-12376716 GCA_036509395.1 Antheraea yamamai
ATTTACGATGGGATTATGATAACTAAAGTAAGATACTAAATCTTTAATTATTTTTCTCGCTCTGCCTCTTTCTATTCCCCCTCCCCAGGAGCGTTGAACGTTAAACGCAACAGTGCTTTCATACCCCCTCCATGGTAGCGTTAAACGTTTAACGCAACCTTGTTGGAAGTCGCATTGGATGTTTCATTTCAAAAAACACATTACCGGTTTACCAGATTTAAGGTCAAGTGTTATGCCAAGCGGGTCTTAATACAAGAAGGCTATTACAGGGTGGATCAATATGTGAACGATGGTGACGTCTGGAAGTGACGTCTCTCTCTGTGCATCCACCAAAAACGAATGTACTTTATGTCTATTATGTTGTAATAATCAAAAAATATGTTATGTGTTATGAAAAGATAAATCAGATCGAGTTTCTTGCCGATTCTTCTCGATGACTGGGTTGTTTTCTGAACCGATGGTAGATTTAACGTTCATAAGTGCCTTCTCAGGGCCTAAATTGAATAAAGAGTGTTTTGATTATATTATTATCTGACCCGTACAACTTCGCCTTCACCAAATCGGTAGTTACCGGTTTCAACTGTATTTTTAAACGCGGAAATCTTAATAAGCCTAAATAATAAACCCGACTGCAATGACACTTACCGTTTCCAATTGTGAATCCATACAATCTAGGGACCCACTCAAACACATACCCGATTGGTATGTGAGAAATCTTTTAAAATAAGCCCGCACCCGTTCACAGCATCACCTACAGGGTCCAATTAAGATAAAAACTAACCTACATATATTGGCGATAAATGATTTTTTGCCGATTTCAATTACATTTCTTGTGATTAACTATTGAAAATATATATTTTCCAAAATAGACATTGTCTATAACACTGAGGGATAATATACCATTAAAACATTGAGAACAAATTCAAAATCGGATCAGTAGTACCAGGAATTCCCAGAACACAAAATAATAAAAATATGAAATATAGCTTAAATGTTTAGCTAAGCTGTCTGCTATAGCAGTATAGCACAAAGAAAATTTACCAAAATCCGTCAAGAATTTCATTAATTACAAATTTTGACTTTCGTCCGTTATCCTGGTGAATCCCTTGCGTTTTATGGGACAAAAAGTTTTCTTTATAATATTAGTTATCATCGTGTCAAGTTTCGTCATAATTGGTTCAGTACTTTCAGAGTGATACGTGTTCACAGGGACAGACAGACAGACAATAATTGTAAATAGATTATTTTTGGCTTCTACATCGATAACAAACTCCCACTCGATTATAATTTTCAAAAAATATTTAGTGTACAGATTTGGCCTTGTTATAGTTTTATTATAGTAAAATATAAAATGTATAGAAGATTTATAAAACTATGATAACACCAGTCATGCTGTATGCGTCTGAGTGCTGGCCTACGGAAGAGACAGATGAGAGAAAACTACATGTGGCAGAGATGCGAATGTTAAGATGGATGTGTGGTGTGACTAGAATGGATAAGATTAAGAATTACTATATTAGAGGAAGTTTGAAAATAGCACCAGTGATAGAGAAGTTGAGGAGTAATAGGTTAGCATGGTATGGGCATGTCATGAGGAGAGATGAAAACCATATAACTAGAAAAGTGTCGAGTATGATTGTGGACGGATATACGAGTAGAGGAAGACGAAAAAGGTATAGATGGGATGTGTGCAAAATTATATGTGCATAAAAGGTGTGAATACTGAGATGACATTTGACAGGAGAGAGTGGAAAAGGAAAACATGTTGTGCCGACCCTACTTAGGTGGGATCTCCAGAATACTCTCGTCCGATCACCGAAGTTAGCAATGTCGGGCGCGGTCAGTACTTGGATGGGTGACTGCCTGGGAACACCACGTGACATTGGCTTTTTGTTGTTGTTTAATTAAAATATTTCCCTGTAATACAAAAGTTTCACTTCTATCGTGTATCTCTACAGCACACCCTATTTTTTAATTTAACTACTTAGATATTTAGATCTTATTTAAAAACACGATGAAAATACAATTGTTATAAGCACTACACGCTTAGTTATGTTTGTTTTTTTTTTTCTAAAATTATTATAAAGGTATATATAAAATACAATTCACAATTCATCCACATATAAGCCATATGATTTCTATGAAACAAAATGTTGTGTGTAGTTAACACGTGATAAAAGTGAAACTTTGTATTCTAATAATTTTTAACAGAATGAGATGAATACACTAAGGAGGCGGTATACATTAGTTTTCAGCATTATTTTGAAATACTATCTCATTTTCTCACAGCTTATATATACATTTGTAGCTATCTCTTTTTCTTGCACATTTTTGTTTCATAAAATCCGATCCACACTGTCCCAAAAGAATTATCACTTCAGTGAAATTAAATGTTCATTAAAAAATCCTCCCGAAAGGACAACATTAACCACAATAATTGCTAAGGCATTTTTAATTACTTAGACTGAAACATTAATCGTTTAAGATATAATTATATTACTCGGGTAAAGCCGTCGGAACAAGTTATTGAGTTTGCTGTTGAATATCCTTTCATTATGTCAATAATAACTCACCGATTGAATTCTACTGTTATCTTTAAACTGAATTGTTTATTGTCTGTTTATTACCGTACTAATAACCGGCGCGACTTTATCCGTACTTGTGTTTCGGTAGTTGTACTTAAGAGCGAGTCCCTCTAACTTTAGCGTGTTTAGCATCTAAAGTTAAAGTTAAAAAGTGTTAAAAAAGATCGTGGCAGTCACAAATACTGCCGACAGAAACTCAAAACAGCGGAATAATTGTGTCGTCTTTTGAATTTTTAAAATAGTTATAGAGTGAATTATTTTCGTTCACACGATGAGAACCGGTGTTTTCAACATTACCCAACACAGTGCTTACCCCCACCACTTTTCGTCGCACAAAAGGTTGGCGATCAGATTTTCGAAACCATAAGGAATTAATTGTACTTCAAAAAGTGCGCTATCAACCTTAGTATACATAACAGAAGTGTAACTTATAACAGATAATAACATTTCGTTTTCTTAAAACTCTTCTTGTGTTTTTTTTAGATTTTACGGACGTACGGATATGTCTTATTCTATTACGCTCATTTGTCTCTCTCTATTTACAACATTGTTCTTTCTTTATCTCTCTCTAACCGATCATCTAAAGATGTGAATTATTGCGATTTTCATTTTTACTTAGCACGCTAAATGCGAAATACAAATTTTATTTCACGCGCGATAAATTTTGACAACTATAGCAGCCTAATAAACTCATTGTCGAGAGTTTTGGCGGAATCTTGGAAGACATGTAGTGATTATTATATTTTATTCATAATCTTGTGTTATTTCACTCTATATTTAGTAATATTGGTGATGTTTTACGTAGTAGTTAGGTTATTGTGCACAAGTGAAGTGGATTGGAAATAATACCATGGACCATGGATTCTAAATTGCCACAGAAACTCCCGGAAAAGTTCTTACAAGACTGCCACCATCTTGTCACAACATTGAAATTATCACATGATACTTACTCCAGATTTGGCAATTATGAAATGACGCCTGAGTAGGCGGCATTGTTTTGTTTATATACCTTTTTTTTTACTTTATTTTTGGCAACCAATCTTTTAGATTGTTACTGCCATTGTCGAGTAGACAATAGTATTACAAGTTCTTCTTCCATTCCATTTTTGGCAACCAGTCTTCTAGTAGACTATTACTGCCATTGTCAAGTGAGTATCGATATTACAAGTTTCTTGATATAATTTCAATTAACTAACAAGATGGTGGCCATCTTGTTAGAACTTTCCATGGAGTTTTTGTGGCATCTCAGAGTTCATGGTCTGTGGTAATATTTTCCATTCAGTTCACTTGTGCACAATAAACAAACACCACCAAATTTACACAATATAGAGTCAAGTAATACAAGATTATGAATAAAATATAAAATCCACTACATGACAGACCAAAATCCCACCAAAAACTCCCTTTATATACCTTTAGTATGTAAATACATTATTCAAAATCTATACAAACAAATGTAGACTTCATGAGGCACAGGTCAACAGACTGTTGGCAGCATAAATTTAAAAAAATACATGATTTACTAAACTTTCAGAAATAACAAATCAATTAATTTAAAATTATAATGTATTTTTGAAATTGTAATTATAAATGTATTTTTGAATTATTTTTTCGAGTGTACGAATTTTTTTTACTAATCCGTTAGATTTACAATTTACGATGTCGTGAAATTAAATCTGGGTCTTAAAAAATCAGCCGGGGTTAACGTAACGCGTTACGAACTATCGGACTTCGTGAATACAGACACAAAACGATAGATAGCTTGATTGTTGATTTTTATATATCAAAAGCGTTTAGTATGCTCTAACTCCAAATTATTGGAACGACGCGAGACGCAGGTGTGGGCGCGTTTAATCTATGCCGTTAGCGGAACAACTTTCGACATTAATTTTACATCAATTTCGTCACGCAAGTGTGGGAGAGGCATAAAGTTTTATATTAAAATACTAACTTAGAATGTTACAATCATCGTGTTTGTTTTACTCAAAAAATATTAAAATTTCAATAACGAATTTAAAACGCAAGTCATATACTGAATTTAGTTTTTTTTTTGTTTAATTTATTTATACCCGGATATTTGAAGTAAAGATGTCCAATTGTAAATAGGCTCACGGATGTTACGGAGACGTATCGAACCGAAAAGACTGTTGCGCGTTGTGCGTGACTTCGCGACCTCCCATTCGCATTGTTACACGTTAATTTCTCGTAACGATAATTCTTGGTAACTATAAATTTTATATTTTCAAAAAAAAATTTTTCTGGTTTTATGAAACCACGATGCAAGTGAAACTTTTTTTCGGTTCGTAGGCATTTAACTGAACATTTTCGGAAAATTATTCGATTTAGGGTATTAAAATCACGTTTTTAATATTAACTTAATAATTGGAAAATGGTGATAGTGGGAAATCATAATAATAAAACTATAAATTTTAATTTCAATCTTCGTATTAGAGTTCGGAATACATAATAAATACAATCATTCAGATGATAGAAGCATGTTAAAAACTAAGCACAATATTATTTAAATCATTGAGTCATTTTGAATTGAGCCAGGGGCGCCACCATATTGGCCACGGCTGCTCTGCCGAGCGTCTTTCACTTTACCCGTGCTCCGCGGCCGCGCTTCGGGCGTAATGCGACATGCAATAGATGGGCAAAAAAATTTAAGGCGATGGAAAAAAGTTGCACGCTATAAATTCACTAGTAATTTCTATTGGCTCACGACTCTGATGAAATAGAACAACATTACATTAGAAAGATGATTGCAGGTAAAACAGCGCTGCATAACCCCACCATCGCTTTCTCCATGGAGTTCACTAACATAACATCCGTCATCCGTCGTAATCTTAATGCTGTACACCAACACCTCGAGACAGTCCGACATGCAATTTTTTTCCTGACGGAGATACAGGTCCGCCGTCCAGTTGATACTTCTTATTTGCACTTCCGCGTTTGTCTACTTGAGGAAAACTTTCAGGCTAAAGCTGAGGTGTGTGCCTTTTTTCGATAAGTAAAATCTATATTAACACAAGTGAAACCGTGAACAAAATCTAGTCATTTATGGAGATATCAATTTGCTAGTTAATATATATGTCGTAGGCAGAATGTTGGAGGTGACGGTTATAAAGGTAAGACGTCCTCCTTGTCATTTAATCGAACAGTCACTCAAGATTAATTATCTTCTATCTATCTATCTATTACTATAATAAAACTGTAACAAGGCCAAATCTGTACATTAAATATTTTTTGAAAATTATAATCGGGGTAGACTTTGTTATCGATATAGAAGCAAAAATAACCCTTTTAAATTTTTAGTCTATTTGTCCCTGTGAACACACATCACTCTGAAAGTACTGAACCGATTTTGGCAAAACTTGGCACAGTGATAACTAATATTACAAAGTTACATCTAGGATACTTTTTGTCCCATAAAACGTAAGGAATTCTCCAGGATAACTGACAAAAGTCAAAAAATTGTAGTCAATGAAATTCTTGACGGATTTTGGTAAATGCCCAGTGCGTTATAACTGAGCTACGGCTACATAACATTTTTTCCATAATTATCAACCACATATGACAAATATATGTAAACGAAACTGTCACTTATATGTTGTTACATTTATGTTATTGAATTAAAAATGTTTGCTGAACAAAGGTGACAAGATTTTTTCTTAAAACATAAACCTAGATCATAGTGTTACATTGCATTGTGGAATATGAGTCTCAATTAGAGTTCTATCAGTACGCGTGTTGTTTCGATATTTGATAAAATTAGTTTTCTAATTATTGTTGAGTCTTGAAGCAGTTGGGTTCAGGTTTGTGAATCTACGATTAAAATAATCTGTTGGGGTGCTTGTAGTTACCATACTATGTTGCATTTATACTAATATTATAAAGACAGGTAAAGTTTTGTTTTCGAGGAATCTTTGGTACTACTGATCCGATATTAAAAATTCTTTTACTGTTAGAAAGGTATATTATCCCAAGTCCAGTATCTCAGTGAAAAAGGTGGTTTATATGTCAAAAGTAAAAGAAATTTGACAAAATTAAGATTGAATGCAGATTTCACGTATGTTTTACAAATACTTATAAAACAAACAACTAAAACAAAATGGAAATGTAATGTAGATAAAGTTTAATTTTTACAGTATGTTAAGTGATGAAGTTACAAGGGGTACTGGGAAGATATTTATCGGTAATATATGTAAGTTAGTTTTGATCTTCATTGGACACTTTAGGTAATGCTGCGAACAGGTTCTAGGCTTATTTTAAAAGATTTCTCACATACCGACTGGGTATATGTTTGAGTGAGTCCGTGGATAGTTTGAATTCACAATTGGAAGTGCTAGATGTCTTTGCAATCGAGTTTTAAGTTTTTTAAGATTATTTGCATTTAGAAATACAATTGAAACCTGTAATGACCGATTTGGTGCAAACGAAGTTGCAAGGATCAGCTAGTCAATAATAAAAGCGTTTACCTTAATTAGCAGGTACAGTAATACACTCCTCAATGTAGTTACGTACTATCTTTAGACATGTGAAAGGTACGGCGTTCCACACGAGAATGATCCCCAATCCTTTCTTTTCGAACTGACTACGCTATTGGCATGACAGACCTTTATAGTTTCCATTTGTTTTGAATCTCACTGTTAAGAGAACTAGACTAATTCAGTTCGAGTAAGGGAAAAAAAGAAAACCTTCCACTATATATGTGTACCTGCTATGTGCACATATGTGGGGTGGGGTGATCTGTTGTGACATTCCCGCTCCGTTTTCGCTTCCCCATTTCTTTTCTACTACTTCTCTACTTCAGATTAGAGGGTAAAAAAAGTATTTTAGCGTAAGGGTAGGGGTAGTGCCTAATATTTATGTCAGTACACAAAACTTTTTAATGGTCGCATGGTCATTTGCGCTGATGTCAGTAGCACATACGTATGTATATGATTTCTGAAAAATCTTTTGGGTTCACACCTACAATGTAATATCGACATTTGATTTAACCATTCACCACGACTTTTAAAAGTATTTTTTTCCATCGTCTCAATTGTTTTCGTCCATCTATTGCATGTCGCAATACAGGCGGCGCACAGCCGCGGGTAGGAGGGGTAAAGTGAAAGACGCTCGACAGAGCAGCCAACGCCAATATGTGTATCATATGAATGATTGCATTTATTACGTATTCCGTACTCTACTACGTACTCTAATACGCAGATTTTTTTTAGGTGGTAGAGTTACACTAAAGCTATTACTGGTTTTAGCATGAAAGGGTCGGTTCGCCCGGGGTAATACCATCCTCTCACAAAAAAACCGACGTGAAGTAACAGTGCTTGCATTGTTGAGTTTCGTTCGGTCAGTGAGAGCGCCGGAGGTCCACCACTCCTCCCTCTCTCCTCATCCTCTCCCCTTCTCCTAAACACAGGCTGGCAACGCATTTGCGACACTCCTGGTGTTGCTAGTGTCTACGGACGGCGGTGATAACTTAAAATCAGGTGACCCATCAGTTCGTTTTCCTCCTATAAAAATAATATTGTAATTAAAATGCATAGTTGGATATCTTGTCTACTATTGATTCACTCCCATTTTCCAATTATTAAGTTCAGATTTAAAACACGATTTTAATACTCTAAATCAAATAATTTTCGGTTAAATGCCTACGATTCAAAAAAACATTTCACTTGTATCGTGATTTCATAAAACCACAGAAAGTTTTTTTCTTTAACATTTATACATTTACCTCTTGGAAAAGAGGTATCAGGGCTCTTTAATCGGATAGATGATTAAGTGAGGTACTTCTTGAACCGTAACGTGTGTAACAATGAAAAGAAACAATCAAACGGCCGATCAGATGATTCAAAGCGACCGAGTTCAACGGCCGGCCACCAAACAGATGTTTTTTGTAAATGGTTCATAGACGGCCGTAGAAAATAACCGATTCTCGGAATAATTCATTAGTTTTCTTTGATTTGGAAAAAAAATGTTGACTGTCCCAATGATTGCATCGTAACGGGAATCGAGTTTTCTTTTTGGTACTTTAGGGCTTTAGAGACCCTAGCATTAAGATTTGTCATACCCATTTTTTTTAAAGTGAAAACGACTTTTGGTGCCTAGAGCTGTTTGTTTGCAGGAGACAAACTTATGATTTCACGTCATGACATACTAGTAAAGCGTGAGCAAGCGTATTGAGCTAGCGCGGCTTCCGTCAAACTAGCATCGCGTAGTATTGCAGCCTGTGCACATCTAATGTTGATGTTTTGTATTAAGATTCTTCAGTCCTTCACATGTTTGATTGATTAATAAACTGTATAAAAATGTATATAAATATTGTTCGGAGTGCGAATATATGTGAAAACCAGAATAATGTTAATGATTTCAATATACTAATTACAAACTTTAAAATTTCAACAGATAACACAGTTATTTTATTGTTTTGAATTTTCTCTCCTGTCGACAGTCCTTATGACTGCCCGACCTCAAGCAATATAAAGGGAGAGAGGTGGCCGCAATACGATACGAATCACATCTCTCACCCTTGACGCATTGCATGAGCGTTACATAATAAGGTCTCAAAGTTTCGTCAATCCTGATTTAGATGCAAGTCAGAGAGTCGTGGCAATTTCAATGTCCGTTAAAAGCCTTGAGATTTGGGCTCACAAGCTTTACAAAATTCTATCAAACGATTTGATAGCAGCTTCTTTCTCCATCAAGCCCGAAAGATCGAAGGAAATACGAAGTTGTTACAAAGCATTATACAAGAATGTATACAAGGGCAGGTGTTACCGGCAATAATTTAAAAACAATTAAATGTTATACACATTAGGGTGTCATACTTTTCACATTCATTTAACATGTCTCGCATGTTTTATTGAATAACTTACCAAATATTATAAATTATCTATCTACTATGATCATTTGGTATGGAGACATTTTGATATGGGCGTCAAAAATCTTATTGAAGTAAAACTTCTTTAGGCGCGACTAGGAGGTAACTGGACGACAATGCAACGGAAGTCCGTTACGGCAATATGGCGTCACGTTTCTGTACTATCCGGTTACATAATAATTAAACATAAGCAAAGCTTCTATTAAATCATAAATAATTTAATTCGTTCCTTATTATAGCAATCTGTTCGTACTTTTCTATAGTTTATTTACTTAATAACAAAGAGTTGCTAACAATATTTCCAGTATTATTTAAGTTCCGAATAAGCTGATAGATGGCACTATATAATGAAGCTTTGATTTAATTCGGTACTTACTTACTTTGATATTGATACAGATGGCAACATGATCGCGCGCCCTTGAAGAAAGAAGGCCTAGAAGAAAGAAGTAAAGAAGCCCTTGTAGAATTAATTATACATAATTAATTCTATTCTATGATTTTTATTATTACTCAATTTAATATTTTTTATTATAATTTTCTCAAAAAATTTTGATTGATTTGTTTATAAACTATTTATTGACAAAATTAAAAATATTTAAAAAGTTTTACTTCAATCACGTGTGACGGTTATACGCACTCATTATTTTTGTATATTTTGATAAGGTTTTCACCGTTTTTTTTTATATTTTTGTTATTTTTTTGTAATAAATGTAATGTAGCGATTTATCACTCTGGAACGATGCATTTTTTAATGAAAGGTAGCGTATATTCATCTCTGTATATCACGATGAGCAGTTGAATAGTGAAAGCGTAACAAACAAACTCTTTGGCATTTGTCATATTAGTAAGGTTTGTAAAGACACAAGACATGATTTTTTGCGTATACATTCAAACAATACTTAACTACATTAAGAATTCTTTCACTTATATAAAACTACGTTGTAAGTGAGTAATATATGTAATTTATATTCAAAACTGGCATTAACGCGAGCGAAGTAGCGAGCAAAAACTAGTAATTACGGTAAATTAGTTTCTTTCCAACTGATATTACATGTACATATTAAACCTTGCCCTTCTTACTGATAGTAAGTCGTCGCTTATCGATAACTGTAGTGCAGCGACTGTTATCATGTTATTTCTATTTTTTTTATTAAAACATAATTCCTGTACGTAGTTTTATTTACACCGCCTCATCAATTATTATTTATCAATACTCGTCCTTCTGTGTTCGCCGTTTTTGTCGAATCGGAAATTATTTTGTAGTGTGAATTTTTTTTTAAATAATTATAATTAATACATTTACTAACTTAGTCGTAACTTAGTAACTACTCGCGGTGGAATATCAATCAGATGTTCGCAGGATTGAATACCGACATGTACCAATGATTTTTTCGGAGTTCGCGTGCATTTATTAATTTAAATTGACAACATATCGGCTGAAGGAAAAAATCGTGAGGTAACTTGAACCTGAGAAATGTTCTTGTAATACTACTCTACGTGGAAAAACATAGAACTATGGATTTCTCGGTGTTTGAAATAGCCAATACGTCATGGGCTGGCGTGGTAATTATGCCCATACTTTCCTTCGGGAAGAGGCATATTGCCCTGCAGTGGGTCTTTCACAGGCTAATGATAATGATCTACTAACTTAAGTATATTGCTTCTCTATGCGACTTTTAGAATTGATTGAAGCGATCAAATCAAAAATACTTTATTCAGTTTTGGCCCTAATAAGGCGCTTATGAACGTCAAAACTACCACCGCTTCGGAAAACAACCCGGTCATCGTGAAGAACCGGCAATAAACTCGATCGAAGCCATATTGATCCACTCTATAATACGAGTAAATAGCCTTTCGACAATACAACCCGCTTGACATGGCGCTTAAATTTACAGTCCGGCAAATCGGTAATATGTTTTGGGACTTTATTGTAAAACCTAACTGCACTATTACCCAAGAAACTATTACTGGTTTTGCTAAGTCTGAAACATGGGATGTCCAGTTTGTTACAGTTTCTAGTATTTAGATCATGCCGGTCCTTTACAAAATGCAGGTTTTCAAAGTTTTTACGGGCATACATTAAATTATCGAGAATGTATTGGGAGGGCAGAGTTAGGATACCGAATTCCTGGAACTTCGTGTTTAATGATTCGTGAGGTCCCATAATATATATTGCTATTATATATTGATAATGGATTAGTTGTTATAGCGTATTCACACACCGTGTCCATCAACGTATGTAGCTTCAAATTCTCACGACTGAGTGACTAACTAAATACATAGAGAAAGCCTTACCGCCACGCTACGGTTTCTTCACGATGTTTTCCTTCACACGGCTTCCAAATACACTAACCATTGAGCCAAAATTACTCTAAACGCTTCGCAGACTTGAGAAATACGTGATTAAAAGGCAGATTGTTAAAGCGAGTCAATGGTAGATTGCTATCCCTGTAGAGTGAGTTAAAGTCGTCCAAATTCCAGTGTCGCTACCACACTAAGCCCCCCTCGGCAGCGGCTCAAGCCTAGGTCCGTTCCCTCGGCTCGCGATACAGTGACACAAAATCTTACAACACTGCAACAACATTACACATATCACCTCCACACACGTGCACGCACACATGCTTACACATGAAAGTGGAAGCGTTATTATTTTTGTTTTTCCCTTATTGAACTGAAACAATTAAAAAAAAATATCCAACAAAAAATACATATAAGAGTTGTTGAGGTATGTATACTTGGCACGCATATGTTTCAATAACTCATATAAGTATGAATATGTAGCTTAGTTTAGCTCAGATAGGTCGCGAATTGCATGAATCAGGCAACAGCCCAAGCCGAGGTGTGCCGCGCACCCTTGAGCTAATTGTCAAAATAAAATCGGCTGAGTGCCTTAAGCGCTCGCCTTAGTAGTTGGGTGAAGCTGTTAAGACCTTGCTAGGTCAATAGCGTAGTCAGTTCGAAAAAAAAAATCCAGTGTCTCTTAACAAGAATTTTTAAAATTGGAAGAGTCCTTTATTTTTTATTTATTGGGTAATAAGTAAATCCTCTAACAAAAGAAAGAGACATTATCTAAGCTGACAATAATAATAACAATGAAATGATTATTTGTGTATGTGTGTACATATCTATAGGTATATATAAGGTTTTTTACTGTAAGCTTAGGTTCTGCGATTGCAGTAACGTAGGCATTGTTTTGTAAAAATTCTACGACTTCATAATTAAAATCTAATCCATTTCATTTTTTTTGGGCAACCAATATTTCAGTTTATTACTACCATTGTCGAGTAATAGTATTACAAGTGTATTGCGATAGTTTCAATGTTCTAACGAGATTGTCACCACCATGTTAGAACCTGCCAGGGATTTTTTGTGGCTACTCAAAATTGCTCTGTGCTATTATTTTCCATCCACTTTATTTTAGCACACTAACCAAATTACGTAAAATATAAAGTCAAATAACACAAGATTATAAATCATTACATAGTATAAGATAAAGTCCCCTACCGCGTCTGTCTGTCTGTCTGTTCGCGATAAACTCAAATACTACTGAACGGATTTTCAAGTGGTTTTCGCCAGTAGATAAAGTGATTCGTGAAGAACGTTTTGGTATATAATTTGACTAGGATTTTTTTTATAATTAGGGCAGGACAACGTCTGCCGGGCTCGCTAGTAAAATATAAAAGCCACTACATGACGGACTAACATTCTGCAAAAAAACTCCCGTTTAAATTTCCACTCGTTCGTATGACATATGTCAATACCGAATTATTTTTAACAGCATACCATAAAATAAAATTTATAGAAACGTTTCACGTATTTCCACGCTTCAGCAAAACCTACATCAAAAGGAAAACAATTAACCTCGTTTCTTATTTTAGCACTTCATTCATGTCATAACAGACGGTCTCAACTATTGTTTGAAACAACTTTAGTAATGTTTGCTGCTGTTATATGTATTATTTTGTATTTTTGTAAAAAATCCTCTTTGTGTAATCCGATTGATTTAGGTACATTATGGTATAGATGGCGGGTGCGGGGGCACCCGTCACCGGTAGATGAAGGCCCGTGCGAACAGAGCACGGCATTTAGCCGCCGCTCCAAGTCAGGAGCATAGGAAGAACCTTCTTCCTGAGAGGTGTGTCCCCGTTTCTACCAACCACGGGAGACCCAAGCGCATGGCCAGGGCAGCGGAGTTTTGCTAGTCGTCACCCCGCACCCTGGTGAACATTCGCGCTAAGCGGTTGAGGGGTTTTTAGTCGGTAGGAGTACGACATAACCCTCACGCTGTGCCTCGGCAATATGAGAGTATCCTATGTAGGATTGTCTCCTCGTTAAAAAAAAATATAAAAAAATAGATACATTATGGTATTATGTAAATCTATTGCCAAGTATCTCTTAGAATGTTTGATTTGCTGCTATAGATTAGATTTATCATTATTAGCCTATCTAACCTTCAACATCAGACTGAGATGATTGCATAAGTTAGTTGGTTTTAGTGTTTATTGCGCCTCCCACCAGTTTGTCAGGGAGGGCCTAAGGTCTTTCCTTTTAAGACCATAAGTCGGGGCTCTGTTGAGGGGCCATCACCAGCCTATCCGTCTAAATGGTGCAAGAAGAACATCAAAGGGAATAGTCAGTATAAATCTAGCATTTCAAATTATGCTTCCCGGGGAGGTGGAAATCTAAGAAGATTCCCCCGCGAGAAAAAAAAGGTTGATTGCATGCTTGACTATTTTGATGATGGTAAGGTGGTAGAATATCTGTACCAGTTTCAATAGCTACCAGGATCCACATGGAAATAAATCCTTCACAGAGATTGTCTTTTGGTTAGTTACGTTTTTAGTCAGCCAGTATATATCCAGTGGTCGAGTACCTTGCAGGCACGACAGTGACGAATACCGATGAATTATATCGTTAGCGACCACCATTTTTTCACGCTGCCCTTGAGTACACTGCTGTCATTATGTCGTGCTCAAATAAAAAAAGTTATTCCTATAAGTCCATTTTAAATCTTCTACTATTGAATCGAAGTTAGAAAACTCAGAGCTGTCGATTATTAGACGAATCCACCGATTTTATCAACACTATTGGACTTATCTATGCATTTAAACTTTTGGTTACTTATCATTAAGTGTAAGTGAAGTGTAAGTGTAAGTGAAGTTAAGTGTAAAAAGTGTATAAACTAACGATACAAAAATACTATCGCAGTATATAAAAGATTAAATTCACAGATGAATTTGAAGAAAGATTGAATTCACTAAAATCTTGGTTACTGATCATGCCCACTATTAAAAAAAAACTATAGATTAACTCGAAGTGCTCTTGCTACGTGGCTGTGTTATTTTCACTCCAAATAGAACCCCGTATTCCCTAAAATTCAAATTTATACAAATATAAACACCCGACTTTTACCAATGATACAAATACATTTTTAAGTCCTTAAATAGCAAAGCCTACGTTTAGGACTATCTGTCGGATGACCTTTTTATTATCGAAATTGATTTCTACCTTTCCAAACGATTACCAATCCTATATCAATAACTAGAAGTACTTATATCTCCTTAAATTCCCTTCTTTCATGTATCCCTGCGATGCCATTATAAACTGTGTCATCTCATAATAGGCCGAATTTAGAGCTAAATTATTTAATGTCTTCTTTTATAGGTTTTAGTGTTTGAACACAATCTCATCTGATTACACCACGATGTGGTTTAAGATATTAAACACGCTAAATCTAGAAGGGACTAGCTCTCAAGTGTAGCTGCCAGAACATAGCGACAGATACTTAACGACAGATTTTCATCTTGAGTGTGGTAGGTGGCCAGGCGAGCTTAGGAAAAGCTTTGCCACAATGCCATGGTTACATTACGACGTTTTCCTTCACCTGAAGCTCCGATAGAGTCACAAGAATTCAAAATCAAAATCTAATTTATTCAATTTAAGCCCTGAGAAAGCGCTTATAAACGTCAAAGCTACCACCGGTTCGGACAAACAACCCAGTCATCGAGAAGGTTATCGGCAAGAAACTCGATCTGGTTTACCTTTTCATTATATACAACACATAGATAGTTACATAGAGGGGTGTCAATTCCAGATGTCACCTTCGTTTATTTATTGATCCACTCTATAATAGCCTTTAGACATTAAAACCCGCTTGAAATCGTGCTTTACTATCCGGCAAATCAACAATGAACTGTGATTCGAACATATGTTTTTTCTTTCAAAATCCGAACTATTCCCTACTGCCTGCGACATATGTGTATTCATTGTCCGTATGTAGGTACATCGGTTCGTAACAATGCAAAGTATGACATCATCGTGTGCCGATGGCAACCGTGATCCGCATCGGACATACGGACACATGTACACTTTATACATATAGATATTTGACGCCAATGCCGTAGAATGACTAAAACGCGAAACAATTACAACGGAGCAATTTAGAGACATAACTAAGCAGATCTTCGACTCCCAACAAATGAAATATGACCTTTGTTTAATACAATATAACAATCTTCTAGATTGTTACTGTCATTGTCGATTAGTTAATAACAAGTGCCTTGTGATAATTTCATGTAACAAGATGGCGACCTCGTTGTTAAAACTTTCTAATTATTTTTTGTGGCATCTCAGAATCAATGCTCCCGGGTATTATTTCCCATTCACACCACTTGTACACAATAACCTAAAAACGCCACCAATATTACAAAATATAGAGTCAAATAACACAAGATTATGAATCTATACTAACTAGTGGGCGCCCAGTGGTCGACATTTGACCATAGTTCATTGAATGCATAGAATGCATATTTTAATTAATTTAATTTAATGTACTCTAATGCATTTTATATAAAATAAATAACTTTCTGCACTGCTCCTCCATATAAACTTAAACTATGCCAAATTTCACGTTCATCCATTCACGAAATTCTTTCAAAAAGGGATACAAAGTTTTGGCTTCACGTATTAATATATATGATGATAATATATATGATATTATAAAGCTGATGAGGTGGTTTGCTTGAACGCGCTAATCTGACCACTGGTCTAGTCTGATTTGAAAAATTCTTTAAGTGTTAGATAGCTAATTTATCGAGGGAGGCTATATATTATCACGCTTAGACCAATGACGAACTAAGATCTGGCAAAAGTCTTTTTAAAGTGAAACTTTTATTACATCGTCTCAAACTTTTTCGTCTGTGTGTTGCATGTCGCGTGACAGTCGGCCGCGGAGTAGGGATAAAGTGAAAGGCGCTCGTCAGAGCAGCCAAGGCCAATACGGCGGCGCCTATAGTTCGCAGCAGCTGACCGTGTAGTGTATAGACTATTATTAGTTAAATGTCTATAGTGTGAAAAAAAGTTTCACTTTTACCGTGGTTTCATAAAACCACACAATCCTTTTTTTTATTATTTTTAATCGATTTCAAAAAGAAGGAGGTACTAATTTGGTATTTTTTAATTTATTTGCCATGAAAAAAGAATAAACAGATTTGGAAAAACATTTTTTATTGTAGAGTCAAGGAGGTCCTTTAATTGCATTAGAATTGGACTTTACTATATGACTTAAACTATTGCGACATTAAGATTGAAGATTAAAAAAAAATACAGGAACTAAACATAAGGTCCTAATCTATGGCTATCTCTTAAAACGGCTCTCCATTCCCGTACTAAAATCAAGTTCGTAAAGACACCCCTCTAACAATTAATCCTTCTCAAACAGTACAAAATAAAATAGACATTTCTCAGAGTCGGATTACCGTATACATACATATATACATTATAAACTTCACATTTATATTTATTTATAGAGTTATTATGTTCTTATTATTATAATGTTATCATTATAATGTTTAAACCCACTTGGGTACAATTGAAAATCAGTGCTGGGATCACTTGCAATGGTGACAGGTAGCACAAGCTGAATTATGTGCCATTGCAGCAATTTGTTAGTTTATTGAAGTTATACTTCTTTTGGCGCGTTAGGGAAAAATGATGAGAGTAAATTTTTATGATGCGCGTGCACACCGTCACGAAAAACCGACACCCTGAAGTTAGCTACAGTCAACATTTTATTTCTTTGTATTCGTTATTTGTATTTCTTTGTATTAAAACTTTCACTGTATCAAATACCTTTTTTCCGTTGTTGGTGTCGTTTTTTCTACAAACGTAGAATAAGGCGAAAGATAAAAATTTTGAAAAGATTTTTATCTTGTTACGCCAAATAAGTATAACTTCTAACGCGTGTACATAAGTACATACGCACTTTTTTTATCTTGTATATTGTATTTCTTGTACGTGTATATGCTACAATAAATATATGTCTCCTTTCTAAAATATACATACAGTCGTCTGTTTTCGCATTATCATACTAATTTAGGTTTATTTATAAATGCCAAAAGTGAATGGGTACGATTAAGAATGAATATATCAGAAGAAGTTTGAAAATAGCACCAGTGACAGAGAAGTTGAGGAGTAATAGGTTAGCATGGTATGGGCATGTCATGAGGAGAGATGAAGACCATGTAACTAGAAAAGTTGAGTATGATGGGTATGGATATAGGAGAAGAGGGAGATCGAAAAAGGTATAGATGTAATGTGTGAAAAATGATAATATGTGTGTCAAAGGTGTGAATACTGAGATGAGATCTGACAGGCGAGAATGGAGAAAAAAAACATGTTGTGCCGACACTACTTAGGTGAGATAAGGGTAAGATGTTGATATAGATGCCAAAAGTGAATTTGTTTGTTTGTTATGCCTTAACAACGGAATCGATCGTCATGACATTTTGTATACACGTCGTCACGTAAAAGGACACAGGGTACCAACCATCCAGATAAAATATTGTTTTCATGGTATACGTCAGATATACATTCATGCAAACATTAGGATTCCTTGCTTTAAGTGTTTTAATAGATAAAATATCAGAAAATTTAAAATATGGAATTTATCTTTAATATCAGGAATAAAAGAATGCAAAACTAGTTACACAACTGGCAGTTTTACAGGTCAATTTCTGGACTGTCCAAAACCATAACGGTGTTATCACAAAATAGTTAAATACGTATTGAATACTGGCTTTAAAAAGGTTTCGAATTAAATGCACCGCGGTCGCTGAATGTTCGCCATCTTGCTCTTTTGTCTCGCTTTGGTTACGTTAGGTTAGACTTGCGAAAAAGGATAACGCGAACTTGCCTCGGGCGAGCGCGGTGCATTTATTACGAAACTTTTTTAAACCAAGTATTTAATACGTATTTAACTTTTTTGTAATAACACCGTTTAGGTTTAGGTTCCATACAGACAAATATAGACCTTATGAGGCACAGATAATATCTGAAAAATAACTAATTATATATTGTAAAATCATAATTTTTATACAAAATGTATTTTTAAATGTTTTTTTCATATTTACGAACTTTTTTCTTCTGTACCATGTAATTTACAAATTATGACGTCGTGGAATTAAAAATAAATGCATGATCCATAAAAGCATGCTCCGACATTTTGAAATCTAGTTCTCAAAATCAGTCGAGGGGTTAATTAACTCGGAACTGTGACGACCACGGCCAATAAAACATCTATCAATTCCAGTTAAAAGAAATATATTTATTGTTTACAGCGCCATCTGTTGCTCATAACACGATAACCTGGTTTGACAAGGTTTTTGTAAAGTATACAGGTAAATTAAAACTAAAACAATTAACAAACAAATTACAATACTTTATCTTTATTTTAACATTTAATACGCGTCAAAAAACTAAGCAATTACTTCTTAGCCAATTAAGTCCTTCGCTCATTGAATGCGTTTCTTTACTTAACAAGGTACTTAAGCATGTTTACGTGATAAAAACTTATTTTATGGGCCATTATGTATGCAATAAATTATAATTAATACACTGTAAACGAAATAGCGTTTTGTACTCGTTATAAAAATTAAAATATGATTTAATACGAGTAAGCGCTCACGATTTTAGGTCGATGGCTTAATGTGGTTAGACGCGTTGTGATCACGAACTTATTGTTGTGGCGGCAAGAGTCTGTATGTATCCGTATCAGGCATGATAAACAGAGATGTTATGTACCTATGGGTCACGATATAATACATTTACGGTGTCCATGGATTTATACGCTGATAAAATCGGGCGTATCGAATTTCCGATAGCTTGACTCCGGGACAACTTTTTTGAAGTGAAAACATCTTTAGGCGCGTTGAACGGTATTTTTTGGAAGGAGATAAATTTATAATTTCGCGTCATGACATGCTAGTAAGCGTGACCGAAAGTATTGTGCTTGCGCGGCTTGCGTCAGACTAGCGACGCGTAGTATGGCAGGCTGTGTACATTTACTATTGTTATTTTGTATTGGGATTGTGTAGCCTATCATAAGTTTGATAACTTAATAAGCTATATAAAAAAGTATCATTACATAGTATAAAACAAAGTCCCCTACCGCGTCTGTCTGTCTGTCTGTTCGCGATAAACTCAAAAACTACTGAACGGATTTTCAAGCGGCTTTCACCAGTGGATAAAGTGATTCATGAGGAACGTTTTGGTATATAATTTGTCAAGGAGTTTTTTTATAATCAGGGCGGGACAACGTCTGTCGGGCCCGCTAGTATAATTATAATTCTGAGTGCTAATAGATGTGAAAGAGAGACTAATGATAATAATTTCAGTTTACAAATTATGAAATTACAATAAATCACACTATAATTAGTTTAAAAAGTCAAAAGAGAACAGTTTAAATTCCGTTGTTTTGATTTCTGTCGGCATTCATTATGACTGCCTCGACTTATTTATTACTATCTAAGACTACATGAAACAGACTACTAACTACAGATTTTCGTAACACTACGACAGGTGCCGGGAAGAGTTATTTTAACAATCAGGGTAAATAACGAGTTAGTTCTAGAAAGTGCAATAGACGTTAAAGACAGTTTAAATAAAGAAAACATGTGTATAGTCCACACGCGGTGAAGTGAAATTTTCAAAAGAACTTACTGTTCTCCCATTTCCGAAGGTAAGCAAAACATTGCTCCCACTCTACCCGACACAGTGTTTACCCACATCACTTTCGTCAAACAAAAAGGTCAGGATCAAGATTTCAAAGCCCTGCCATAGGAAGTTTTACTTCAACAAGTAAAACTGTAGATTAAATTTTAGAAGTCTGTAATTTTCTAACTTATAATTTTCCTTATTTTGGGGATTTTGATTTGTTTACTACTAATCCCGTTTTTAATTAAATATAAAATCTGTGAATTTTAATTGTAAGCTGTTTACAAATTAAGAATCCATGAAATACATTGAAAAGGTATATAGTTATTTACTTCAAAGATGAAATTGCTGATGTAATGAATGTCGACATATTATATTATAATATTAAAATAGCATTTGAGAATTTAATTTGTATTGGTTTTATAATTACAGTTTCTTAATATTTTTATCTATCAAAGAGATATTTTTGTTGGATTATAGCCTGTATTTCTCAATCGTAAAAATATTCTATTTTGATTACATCATTATTTAAGGTATCGTCATGAAAAAAACTATATTAATATATATTATATTGATATAATATACAACAAACAAAAGTTGAATTAGCAGAATTACAATACGAAAGAACATCATAACCTAGAATATAATTTTTAGTTTTGAAATACGTTCGCTTATACGCTAAAAACGTTGCCATATACCAAAGTCGTAACTAGTCCAAACTTTGAACTTACTATTTGGCTTATGGACTCACTATTCGTATATTATATTCATAAGAAATTGTTTCAAGAATAACGATTTGGGATATAACACATCACTGTGTATACGTTTATTATATTGTATATAACGCCATCTATTGTTTAATAAATGCACTACTGAAAATTGCCTCTCAAACTTTGCAGAAAATTTTCTCAGCAAATATTTCCTTGGCAACTTATTGAAGTAACAAGCCACTTATATCACGGTTATGACGACCAAAAATAATTTTAAGACTCTTGGAAAAGCTCTTAATATTTTTTAGAGAAGAAAGATTTTCTTTTGTTGTGAGAAAAAAAACTCATTTTGTTTTGACGAGAGAGCAGTATAAGGATTTTACGGTGACACGTAATAATGTCAGGGATGGGTTTTTATGAACAATATTAAAATAAGCTTAAAAAACACCTGATTTATTACAAAACTTTGAAAAATAACAAATTATTTACTGTAAAAATATTTATTTTGTAAAATGTTTTTTTTAATTATATTCAATAAATCAATAATACTTTATCCAATTTAGGCCCTAAGAAGACGCATATGATCGTCGAAACTACCACCGGTTCAGAAAACAACCCACTCATCGAGTAGATCCGAGAAAAAACTCCATCGGGTTTATCTTGTTAACATATATATATATGTATATATAGACCCCAAAACCCGCTTGACATGGCACTTAATCTTACAATCTGGCAAATCGGTAATATGTTTTGGGACGTTGTTGTAAATCCTGACACTATTACTTAAAAACTGTTACTGGTTTTACTGAGTTTAATTTAGCGGGCAGTAATTAAGTTAAATCTATATTAATACCTTAAAATGTATGTTATTAAATGTTTGAAACTATATAGGAATCGTGTATTTTTGAAAGCACGTACTATCCAATTTTTCTACTTATTTCTTCCCAGAGGATGAGATTCGACGAACCCATGGCTCGACCTTCAGTGAATTCAAGAATGCTTGTAAAGAAGCCTGCTTGAATAACGATACAAATTCTATTCCATTTCAGTGGTAGCGAAGGACACATTGTATTGAAAAGAGGGTCAATAGTGAATAATATTTTATTTCGTGTACCAGAACATATATATTACTCGCTGATAAGACCACGCATTACTGTAGCTTAGTTATTATATAAGATATTCAAAATTAAAACGTGGCGCCATCTATGAGATATCTATAACAGTCGGTCCTAAAATTTTCTGTCAACAAACTATGTAATTTCAAGCGCCATCTCTGCGAAACTGATGAAACTTACAATTAATAACAATAAACAACATTGACAATAATTTCATTTGTAATTAAAACTCAAATTAGATCAATTTATACAATACCAACTTTCATGAAGATCGGTCAATATAGGTATATAGATAACAATGTCGCGTTGTATAAGACTATTTTAATTTAATGTAATGCAGAATGAATGGAAATTTTAATGTAATGCAGGCTTGTAGATTATGACAGTTGTGTTCGACTAAATCCTGACCACCACATATCAAGTGTAATCGCTGCAATAGGTGCCTCACTTTGCAGAATCAAACTAAATAAAATCTACATATTCCTTTTTTCTATTGTTAGTATCGTTTTTTCTACAAATGTTAGAATAAGGCGAAACATAAAAGTTTTGAAAAGATTATTATCTTGTTACGCCAAAGAAGTATAACTTCTAAAGCGTGTACATAAGTACACACATACTTTTTTTAAAGTTAAATTTTAGTTTTAGTGATTTATCCTATTTATTTCCTATATTTGGAACATTTCAACAATGTAAGCTGTGTATACGTCCAAAAGTTTTTAATTTTAGGTATACTTAAATAGGCAGTGGGGTAACGGTTAAAAATTGTTTCTCAGCGGATTTTCTTCATTCTTTTTTGTTTTATTTGTATTTGTTTATTTGTAGTATTGTCCAGCTTTAGTGTTTACTAAAAAAAATCGAATAAGTTTATTTTTCTCTATGGTCAAAAGTTCGACAACTGGACGAGAACTCGTAATATCAAATTTTCAGATTTAGCACAGTTTTCGTAGACCAAATAAAAAAAATAACCTCTATGTTATGAATAACCTGATATGTCTCTACCACCGTTTTGAAATTATTTCGTTCAACACCATTGAAGTTCAGATTTAACTTTTATTGAAGTTATGAGATACTAGCCTCTGCCCGCGACTTCGTTCGCGTGGAATAGTTATTTTGGGCTAACGCTAACACGCAGCGGAAGCTCTCAAGAGGAAAAACTACCCGATTTTGAAACATTCTTCATTGGTGCTCAGCTCCTATCGGCCTTAGCGTGATGATATATAGCCTTCCTCGATAAATGAGCTATATAACACTGAACTTTGAAATCAGACCAGTAGTTCCTGAGTTTCCCCCTACAACGTCACAAACTCACAAACTTTACCTCTTCATTACATAGTATAAAACAAAGTCCCCTACCGCGTCTGTCTGTCTGTCTGTTCGCGATAAACTCAAAAACTACTGAACGGATTTTCAAGTGGTATTCGCCAGTGGATAAAGTGATTCATGAGGAACGTTTTGGTATATAATTTGTCACGGATTTTTTTTTATAATCAGGGCGCGACAACGTCTGCCGGGCCCGCTAGTTATAATATTAATATAGATACCTAAAGACTTTTAAAGAGGTCGTTGGCATACAAAAATTGAAATTAAACTGGACTGGCTCATGCATTATGTCCATAAACTATAAAAACAGTGGTCAAGTTATGAGCCATTATAAAATTCTCTATGGTAGCTTACTTATATATTTTACTGCCGCCATAAGGAACGTTTCGCTCATGTAGTGAATTTAATTCATTAAAATTTACATAGGCATCTAAAATATTCTATAGTTATTTGATAATATCATAAAGTTTTATGATGTCTGCCTTAAAATGTACAATGGTTTTCTTACCGTGGAAAAGTTCCATCAAGTTTAGTATACGCGCCAAACTTTTTGGCTGCTCTGAATTTAGCATTTGCATCAGGCTTGCATGTATATATTATATTGGCAATATATAATATTGTCAAAAGTTTAATCTATGCTTAATATTATGTTATAAAGCTGAAGAGTTTGTTTGCTTGAACGCGCTAATCTCAGAAACTACTGGTCCGATTTGAAAAATTATTTCAGTGTTAGGTAGCTCGTTTATCAGGAAGGCTTAAAGGCTATATACCATCACGCTAAGGCCAATAGGAGCGGAGCACCGATGAAGAATTTTTCAAAATCGGGATTAACGTACGTATTAATTAAAAATATTTTCACTTTCTACGTAAACGAAGTTGCGAGTTAAAGTTAGCGTTAGCCCAAGTATATTATAGGGGGCAAACGAACAGTCGGGTCACCTGATGGTAAGTTATTACCGCCGTCCGTCCAGACGCGGCGGAGGACTTTGTTTTATAATATGTAGCGATTACTAAACTACTTAGTTAAAATTAATTACTAGCGGGCCCGGCAGACGTTGTCCCGCCCTGATTATAAAAAAATCCTGGACAAATTATATACCAAAACGTTCCTTGTGAATCACTTTATCCACGGGTGAAAACCGCATAAAGATCCGTTCAGTAGTTTTTGAGTTTATCGCGAACAGACAGACAGACAGACGCGGTAGGGGACTTTGTTTTATACTATGTAATGTAATGTAACAAATACTCAGTTAATTGAGGTTGTAACTAAAATGAAATTATAAAGTACTGATATTCAGTGCTTCAGATGTGCTTTAATTACTCTATCGGGACTATCGTGAAGTCTGCCTAGGATGGATACCGATCTCTTACGTATGGTCACATAAAAGTCATCAACCCGAGCATATGCAAACATGCCAAAAGCGCTACAGAATCGCAGCAGTCCCAAGAATACTTGAAATATATCATATTGCACACACAAAGTGTTGATAGTCCTTTGTCTGTAGCTAACCCATAAGATGCTCGTGTACAAACATTGGCAAATTATTTTGAGTAAATAAAATTTTACTTCGTCACTACAACGAGCAAATCCACGGGTTAATCTATAAATATAATAAGAATGCAAATCTGAAATGTCTGTACTTTTTAGATTTTTGAAAAAAAAATTGTTGCAGGTGTCTAGGAATAAGTAATAAAATACATTACAATCATTTTTAGAATTGTCTGTCTGTCTGTTTGTCTGTTTGTATGAACACGCATCACTGCTAAAGTACTGCGTTTATGATAAGAGCTTTTCAAGGTAATCATAAATCATATCTTCGAGTAACATTTAGCCTTTGTTTCATTAAAATTGGTGCGGCCTATCAAAAGTTATTGTTATTTTAATGACGACGCTACTTAATTACGAGATAAAAGTATATAGTATATATTAGACATAATATATTCAGATTACTTTATTAGTAACTATTTTGTACTTTAGCTTCCATGCAGACAGAGTCGCAGGTACAGCTAGTATATATTATGTCTTCTTATACCGAGCACTCGACTTTCTCTTTTAAAGCCATTAAAAATCATCTCTCACTTCGGTTTTATTGCACGTTAACCGTTTATCACGATATTCCTACAAAAGAGTCTTGTTCTCATGAGTGTCTAATAACAGAATTAGAACTAAAGAATTGTTGATAGGTGTGGACTAAAAAAATCCTTATCGCTATACTGACTACAAGCCTTATCGCTATTTGCTGAGTTATCAACAACGACCGGATTAGTTGCAAGCTCGCAATGTCCGTAAGCAACGATGAGGATGTTATTGTCTCACCGAAATCTAATACCGATATATTAATCGTGGTCAGAATATTAAAACATGACCACATGACCAGTCTGCTTAGTCAGACATTATATTTCTCATGGTCGTATACAGTGATGTACATATTTACGATTGTTTTAATAGATACACTCGGTTTTATTACAAAAACAAAAATGAACACGCGTTTAACACGGGTTTTACTAAACAGTGTCTAAAATTTTAAACATATTTAACACATGTTTAAAATATTTTATTACAAAAGTGTGTCCAAGCGGTTTTTAGTTAAACTTCTGATTTAAGTTTTTTATGCAGCACTGAACAGCATTCATTCAATTCAATGTCATCATTCAAAAACGTTCAATAATGCCTAAGGATGTTTTGCAAACAATTTGAATTTATGAATAATATTTTTGTTGAGATCTTCCTTAAGAAAATTAATTTATTTTAACACTGGGACGACAGGAGTTTGCTTTTATCTTAAACCAGCTAATTCAAGGCCGTTTCCGTAAAAATTAAATTAATGGCAATGGGTCAAAGAATTGAAAAAATAACATAGTCTAGAACTATGAACGAAAAATTCCACATCGCATAGTTATAGTACTAAGCCGATACTTTTAATAGCTTTGTCGTAATAGGGCCTAAAATAACTATATTTTCAATAAAAAATTATATAGATTAAAGTGATTACTGATTGTCCAGTAGGGTCTGTCATTAGGATAGGTTAGGATATTTTGAATAGTTAATATATTTAAATATACTGCAAATAACCGAACTTGTTACTATGATGGCTTAAAATCATGGCAATGTTATAGTAATTGAAAACAAACTGGTTTGAAATACGATGTTTTTTAAATGGGAAAAATCCAAAATAAAAAAGGAAGCATTTAAGATTAAAAGGGCTAAAATTTGGAGTAGATGTTTTCTCGGCATCTCGACTGATATTTCAGGGTGTCAGCGAAAAACTATAAAGTCGTTTCAAATGAAACAACCAACACCAATAGTCCAGCTTAATTGCTTAAATATGTCGCTACGTTTTAAAATGAGTTAAATTTAATTTTAATAGTTCATAATATAACATGTTTAATTTTTCTAAGATTTCCAGTTTTTAAACACCAAGGACGAAGTTGAAATGTTGCCGTTCATAAGGTTTTTATATATTTTTAATGGTCATATTACATATGTAGAATATTGAAAGATCTTAAAAAGAACGTTAAATATTAAAAACGGGTAAAATTGGATTTACCTCATTTTGGGATGTAAGGACACAAATATTTTTGACACAATTTGTAGTAGCAGATAAAAGGCTTCTCCAATTATTATCTAATCTATATAGTACTAGCCGGCCCGGCAGACGTTGTCCCGCCCTGATTATGAAAAAATCTTTGACAAATTATACTAAAACGTTCCTCGTCAATCACTCTACCCATCGGTGAAAACCGCATGAAAATCCGTTCGGTAGTTTTTGAGTTTATCGCGAACAGACAGACAGACAGACGCGGTAGGGGACTTTGTTTTATACTATGTAATGATATATACATAAAATTTATGCAATAATTTAGCGTAAAGCATATTATAATGATTAAAAAACAAAGGACAGTCAACAATAAATTAAAAGTTATAAATTCAAAAAATTTCATGAAATATTAAAACTATTTTACTAAGGTTCAAATCCTTGCAACTGAGTCGGGAGTTTTCGGTGAAGAGAAGCACCGTGACAAAACTATAGCATGGATGTAAGGCTTTTTCTAAATTCCCCTGGCTAGCTAGCACGCATTAGCTGGCATGTTGAAATCTGCCGACAGGCACCTGTTGATATATTCCGGCAGCTGCACTTCAGAGTCACTCTCTAGATTTATCGTATTTCGTCATTTAACATCAGATAATATTGTGGTCAAACTCTAAATGAATAAAAGAATACTAGTTAATAAAGTAATAAAAAACAAATCAATATATTCCCTATATTAAATAGCTCCGAAAGTCATAATAGAAAACGCTAAAACAGAAACGAACGAGGAAATCGCTACGGTATTAGCCACAATTGAAAAACTTTCTCCATAACTCAGTCAAAACCCAAACAGTGGCTCAAATAGTTAAGTTTACTTTGGAATTATTGAAAAAGACGAATCACAGCGGTATACTGTAAGAAACGTACCAATTTGTATATTGAATTACATTGTAGATGTCCTCCAAAATCCTTGAAAGAAGTGGTTCAGGTACCTTTTCCTTGTGACCCAATTAACGCTTATTTTTTTTTTATATGAAGACGTTTTGTATGCAATACGATATGATTTGACAGGCTCATAAAGAACTTTTTTCTATTGTAGCACGACCATTTGACTTCACTATACCTGATGGTAAGCATAGTACAATCTAAAAACAATGGCAACCTCCGAGATACAAACTATTCATCGCCGGTCGCCGCTGTCATGCCGTTCTGCGTAAGTGTCTCTTCACGTTACGCTTGAAGGACCCCATGTCATAGGAAGGAGGGACACACTGGCCGGGAGATTGTTCCACAGCTTCATGGTACGGCAAAGATATGACGTTGCGAACTTTTTAGTACGTGCCTAGATACAATTTACCGTAAAACTGTGGCTCCGAAGCCCAGTGCGCGTGGTTCGGTTGTGGAAAGGGGAGGAAGGGATTAAATTAAATAACTCTTCGGAACACTCGCCGTAATATATAACTTATTTCTTACTAACCTAAAAAATCAGTATATTTAATATTCAAGAAGTAATCCAAAATAATAACACACTCTTCAGCTTCAGTTAGAAAGTCGTAAAGTTTTTTCTCAAAAAAGGAGGTCTAGCAAACCTAAATCTGTATTGATTTGAAAATTGTCGTAGAATTTTAATTCCACCACCATTTAATATCACCATAGAATCTCAAGGTCATCTCTATCTTGTACTTCGACATTCTAGAATCGACTCCCTGCGGCGGTGTTTGCAAACCACTATGAGTTACAAACCTTCAAGAAACGAGCGCACACCTCTTTAAAGACCGGTAACGCACTTGCGACTCCCCTGATGTTGTTAGTGTATGTGAACGGCGGTGATCACTTACCATCAGGTGAGCCATTCACTTACCACCAATGATATAAAAAAAATTACAATGATTTCATCACTATCATGCTGTCCTTCAGGGAAAGCTCCGGCTCATTTGCATGAATTCAAACCTATGTCGATTAACGCAGTATCCGAACGCGCTACCGCTTAACAACATATTTCGCTTCAAAATACGGTATGGACTTTGTGTCCGAATGGATTGCAAGCATCATGTCCATTGTAACACATCTGTCACATCCACCTTCTTTTTAACCGGCTTCAAAAAAAGGAGGAGTTTATCAATTCGACTGTATTTTTTTTTTTTTTTTTTTATGTTTGTTACCTAATAACTTTGGACTGGGTGAACCGATTTTGATTTTTCTTTTTTTATTTGAAAGCTGGTACTTCCCGTGTGGTCCCATTTTAATTTGGTCCAGTTCCGACAACGGCATCTAGTGCAAAACCGTATAAGTTTTAAATTTGCATTAAGTATGTACATGACAAATAGACGAATAACTCAATATCACGCTAACCGATTTTGGATGATTCATTTTTTATTGGAAAGGACGTACTTCAAGGGTAGTTTGATGAGAGTTTGGTTAGGTTCTGATTATGGGATCCGTGACAAAGTAAGAAAACTTTCAAGAAACGAGCCTACTCCTTTCTTAAGGGCCGGCAACGCATCTGTGTTTCCTCTCGTGTCGCAGGTGTCCATGGGCGGCCGTGATCACTTACCATCAGGTGACCCGTATGTTCGTTTGCCACCAATATTATAAAAAAAACTCTTCAATTCTTAGGAGCCTATTGTGCTTATGTTCGTTGCTGTGTTGCAACATGACGCAAGCATTGTAATTACATTACTTAAGGTGTATTATGTGTGAAGCGATGGTAGCCGAGTTGGTGGTAGAAACTATCGCGGATTATTGATAAGGTTGCGTTCGTACCAAACGTTACTTATTGTACAACCAATTGAAACCATATCGCATACCATACCGCAAAAATGCGCATATTTTAATATACTTAAGGCGGAACAGAGTTTGCGGGCACTGCTAGTAAAATATATGTATGTACACTAAAAATGGAAAAATAAAGAAAATTTTCAAAAAAAAGTATTAACCGACTTCAATATCAATCAAAAACCCATAAGGCACTAAAAAGCGGAAAATAAATAGTTTAGCAAATTAACCAAATTAAATAAAACATATGAATATGTGTGCTACCTAGAGATGTATTGGAAGTCGGTGCGAACCGAAAATCATATCATCTACATAGGTACAAGTTTAAGTCGTCTCTGTAATACATTTCTACCTGGAACAAATTTGAAATTTCGGTTGGCACCGACTTCCAATACATCTCTAGGTAGCACACATATTCATATGTTTTATTTAATTTGGTTAATTTGCTAAACTATTTATTTTCCGCTTTTTAGTGCCTTATGGGTTTTTGATTGATATTGAAGTCGGTTAATACTTTTTTTTGAAAATTTTCTTTATGTTTGTCATGTTTTGTTATCAGCTGATATACAAATCTCGTCAATGTTTTGGCCGCTCTGTATATAACTGTAAATTTAGGCTTGAGTGTAATATAGTCAAAAGTTTAATACAAAACAATTTAAACTATTACTGTAGGGAACTATAATTGGTATTTATTTATTCGTAAGTTGTCTCGTATTATAAGTTTAGCTACAATCAAAATTAAATAAGTCCTGAACGTCGATACAAATAAAACGACAATACAAACATTTCACATAGTAACAGACGCGTGGGTGAACGCGTCAATGGGTTTTGGGCGAAAATAAATTTGCATTTAGACAAGTTAGTGCCAGTAAATCTATACATATAATAAGAATGTAAATCTAATGTGTCTGTACTTTTTAGATATTTGTAAAAAAAAATATTGCATTCTAGGAATAAGTAATAGAACGCATTTCAAACAATTTTAGAAATGTGTGCCTGTCTATTTGTTTGAACATGCATCACTGCTAAAATACTGCGTTAATGATTGATTGTTTCATTAAAATCGGTTCACTCTATCAAGAGTTATCGTACGTTTAATGACGGCTCGAGTGAAGTACGAGAGAATAGTAGATGAGTAAATGGATTTAATACATTCAGATGACTTTATTAACCTTTTTTACATAAAGTTTCACGCGGACGAACTCGCGGGCACAGCTAGTGGAGTTATAAAGTTCGTTGCGTTTTTTTTTGCATTCTTCCAACGAAGTCTCTAAGTCGAATAAACCGGTCCAGGCTTCATTCCATCGCGAGTCTCGTAAAGAAACATGGAATTTATGTTTTCAATGAAATTGTTTTTCGATGTCGCTTGCCGATGAACAAGATGTTGCTCGGGATTGGGTTCTTGTGAAGGTTACGAACTGAAACCCTACAACTCTTTTATCTATTCTATCACTACATATAATAAAACAAAGTCCTCTGCTACGTCTATCTGTCTATTCGCGATAAACTCATTAAACAACTAAACTAGACAAAAGCTACTGAACGCATTTACATGCGGTTTTCACCAGTAGATAAAGTGATTTATGAGGAAGGTTTAGGTATATAATTTGTCAAGTTTTTTTTTTTATTAGGGCGGGTCAACTTCCCCCGGACCTGCTAGTGTTACCTATAACAAATTTAATATTTGCTGCTCAGACCATACAGATGAAGCTATTAAAACACTTCAATTTATAAGTACAAGTGTTATTGAAATCGGTTCAGCCATTTCGAAGACATCCCGCATAAAAATCAGACACATTAATTCGATTTATATACTAGCGGGCTCGGAGGACGTTGTCATGCCTTGATATTAAAAAAAAGTCAACCGCAGCGCCACCTACCGGGTCCAATTGGATCTAAATGGGACCTAAATAGAAATCTAAACCAAGCTTGAATCCACCTGAATACTCTCAAAGAAATTCATCAAAATCTATCCAGCCGTTTAGGAGGATTTCAGATATGACACACGGACAGAAGAATTATGTATATAAAAATCTGTATTAAATTACAGAAAGTAAGAATTATTCGATTAATTTTCTCTCTCAATATCATGTAACTAACTACTATATCTCTTTCTGTTACGGTGCAAACGACGTATATAAAAAAAGTGAATGTGTCTTTATGAACATACGATAGAAGTGAAAAGTTATAGATAAATACGTGTAAAAAATTCATACGTATTTATCAATGTTTATATGTGAATAAATTATAGTATTGTATAAAAACGAAAAATGTACACATTTCAAATACTATACTGATTATACATAAAAGATAAATAACATTATTATAATCAATAAGGAATAATATTCAGCGTCACTGCACCGAGCGTGACAGTTCACTTTCTCAATAAGAGAATAAAAAAAATAAGTTCTCACTTCAATAAACTTCATACAGAAAAAAGCACATAAAAATCTGATTTAGAATTCTGCTTATATTTATTTCGACGATTGAAATTGCTGACGTTACCAAAACAATGGAAATACGAAATAATTTGACAAAGAAGGGTGTAAGCGATAGTCTTATGACGAAGTCCAGGCTCATCTTCAATCTTCTTTGTTACTTCTGTGGAGAAGTCGGCACTAACACACCTGAAAGTTTGCTCACCTGGTTATAAATACAGGTTCGAGCAACGATTCAGGCCCATCAGTATACCAGACTTTTCTTCTCGATTGTTCTTTTTATCGTAATCTTCTTTTTCTTATTCTTTGCGTTTTCATTGTTGTAGTAGATCATATTTTTGTTGCGAATGGATTTAAACTCAAGTGTCTTGCGTCCGCCATTTTGTAAGATCAGTGTCTAGAAACTTCTATCGTAGACATACATATACTTATCTATAACCAGCTTATGCCTGTGACTTCGTCTGCGTAGAATAGTTACTTTGGACTAACGCTAACATGCAGCGGAAGCTAACAAAATGAAAAAACCCGATCTTGATACATTCTTCATTGGTCTTAGCGTGACGATATACAACCTATAGGCCTTTCACGATAAATGAGCTATCTAAGACTGAAAGAAATTTGAACAAATCGGATCAGTAGTTCCTGAGATTAGCGTGTTCAACCAAACAGACAAACCCTACAGCTTTATAATATTAGAATAGATTGAAATATAGTAAAAATAGTACAAACGTGTAATTTGAACCAATTATTTATCTAACAAATAAAATCTTGTAGTTCAAAATGTCAACAATAAAACACTGAACATACGGCGATTCGTAATTGAATCGACATAAGACGTAACAATAAAAAGAATATTGTCTAACGTCCAATCAAAAGCGATAAGAGCATCTCATGTTAAAATCTACATCGTAATGGCGGGCTTTATGGCGGGAAAACACTGGAGGTTTTGACAGCTGTCAATTAGTAGCGAGTAACAGCCGGTGCAATGACGAATAACACTCGGATACACGTAGAAATTATTACTGAACGATCGAATACATTTCGCAATTATTATATCTGTAACCGTATTGAATTAAAAATATAAGTGAGTTATGCGTATCAGGGTTTTAAATTATAATAGTCATTTCTCTGTTTACAAAATATTACAATTATGTGTATACTAGCTGACCCAGCCGCACGTTGCTGTGGCTTAGCTATTGAAAAAGGAATTGAAAATTAAAATGTGGCGCTATCTATGAGATATCTATAACAGTCGCTTCTACAGTTTTCTGTCAACGAACTAATTTAAAACGCCATCAGTTCGAGACTGATGAAGCTTACAATTAATAACAATAATCAACATTGACAATCATTTAATTTGAAATTGAAAATATTGAGGCTATTAATAGATATACAAATTATCCCATCTCTCAAGTTGAACCATATTTTACATAAATCCAAACTTTTATGAAGATCGGTTGAGTAGTTTCGGACTTCATCGTGGACAAACACTGGATTTTTATATATTTAGATGATTAGGCGAAGATAAAAGAATTCTGTATATTTTTCACATCTGTTTCTTAGAAGATTTTCTTTATTTGTTTAGTAGCTGTTGACAAGGTTTAGTGTGAGTTTTTGGCGGGATTTTAGTCTGTCATGTAGTGGATCTTATATTTTATTCATAATCTTGTGTTACTTGACTCTATATTGTGTAAAATTGGTGGTATGCTATGTAATATAACATGTTGGAACATAAACATTGACATTGAAATGATCGCACGACACTAACTTGCAATACTATTAACTACTCGACTATAGCAGGTTTAATCTAAAAGATTGGTTACCAAAAATAAAGTTAAAAAAAAAAGTTTAGTGTGACAAAAATAATAATTATAAAATAGTTTTTTATACCATCAAACAAGTCGAAGAATTAGTTTATCATCATATATATTAATACGTGAAGCCAAAACTTTGTACCCCTTTTTAACGGGATTGCGTGAACGGATGAACGTGAAATTTGGCATAGTTAAAGCTTATATGGAGGAGAAGTGCAGAAAGCTATTTATTTTATATAAAATGCATTATAAGTACATTCAATTAATTAAAATATGCATTACTCATACTACTGCTTGAATTTTACACAACATATATGTAAATGAAAAAGACGTTTCGAACATCCTTCAACCTTCTTACGTTCCAATTACCTTTTAAATATTTTTAACATGACTGACGTTGCATGCCTTACAATATGCCCTTTGAAATCAACTGGTCAAATTGTAGGTTAATTTTAGAATAATATAATATGTAAATTCATAATATACATTAATATTAATTGATAAATAATTTATCTTTAGTAAATTTATGGAACTACTGAAATAATTATTATTCTCTTTGTTTTTATTGAATGTCAAAATGTTTATGTGACAGACTGCTGTCACTTCATGTCACTTTGCTTCATGTTGCCATAAGAGTAAAGCAATATTTCCAAAGTCAATGTCAATATTTTAATGTTTAGTATTTCTTTATGGTGTACTCAAATGATGATTCAATAAAAAATGAGCGAAAAATACTTTGTAAAATCAAAATAAGAAAATTTGTTTGGTCATGAAAGTAATCCATGACTTATATCTCCGCGGTAACAATGATGCAGTTCAACTTGATGTAGCAATTATATTTAGTATAGTTGATGATGAATTATGAACAAAAATAAACTCATTTTCAAAAGCTAATGGTAGTATTATAGACATCTTTGTTTTGGATTCATAATTTGATTCTATTGTGTATCCATTACTTTTCCAAATGATGATACTGGGCATATCACTATTCCTCATAATGTATAGACTATATTTAATTCAATATCACCCAGAAATACCACGCGCCCATGGTGTCGTGTAAAATTAATTGAAAATTGTGTCATGAGGGGGTCCGATAATTTTTTTTTATTTTCGTAAAGTTATGTTTACTTAGTATTTAAGAGCCTTACCACCTTATGTAACCGCCTGTTTTTTGTTTCAAATTTATAATTAATTTCAATTTTCATTTAGACATCGGTTTTTTTTGTTTATATAATTGAAAAAAAGTGGCAAATAACTGAGTAGACATGATGAAAGCCTTTGATTATAGAGGTTATAATACCCTTTGATAAAAGAACTCTAATAAAGTTCAAACTTTAAAAATTCAATGAACTATGGTCGAATGTCGACCACGGGGCGCCCACTAGTAAGTCTCTATTCGTCATACTTCGCGTTTCTTACGTCTACAATCTACGATATTTATAAAATCATTAGTCAACTTATAATTTACAAAAAGAAACATAATATCTATATATAAACAAGTCAAAAAAATGTGGTGCCTCTTACAATGATCGAATTTCAATCACTCTAATGAACATTAAATAGCAATAAATATGTACTCAAGAGATAAGTAGCAATCTATTAAAACTGGTCATGGTAAGACTCCTGACTTCTAATGTTGGTATTCAAATAAAACCAGGTGGAATGCAAGACTAAATACATTAAGTGAATACAATAAGCTTCGAATAGCAACTTCTAATTACATATCATAGATAATATAAACCTAGAGTATTCCAACAAAACAATGTTAAACGAAAATGTGACAATTTATCAAATAGTTATAAAACATTATATGACAGAATATAGCTTCGCGTTTACTGTCGTTACAATAAAGTTGTTTAATGTACATTCACTACCTAATGGAAGCATTATCTTAAATAAAAATCTACATTGTTATAACGGGCGGAATGGTGCGAAAACACTCGCAATTTGACAGCTGTCAATTAGTGGCGGGCACAGGTGCGTTGACGAACGACGTTTGGATACACGCCGACATCAATTTAGATTACAAGTAATGATATCTCAAAATAAATACTTCAACTTATTGTGATCAAACAATAAAGACATAATGGTTCTACAAGTTCCAACATTATTTATTTTATTTTTAGCAACCAATCTTCCAGTACATTATTGCTGCTATTGTCGAGTAGGTAACGCTGTTATAAGTTTCTTACGATCATTACAATGAACTAACAAGATGGTAGCCATCTTGTTAGAACTTACCAGGAAGTTTTTGTGGCAAGTCAGAATCCATGCTCCGTGGTGTTATTTGCCTTCCACTTCACTTGTGCACAATAACCGAAAAATATAGAGCTAAATAACACAAGATTATGAATAATTATTTCATTAAGTAGTATAAAACAAAGTCCTCTACCGCGTCTTTCTGTCTGTCTGTTCGCGATAAACTCAAAAACTACTGAACGGATTTTCACGCGGTTTTCATCAGTACATACAGTTATTCATGAGGAAGGTTTAGGTGTATAATTTGTCAAAGTTTTCTTATTATCAAGGCGGGACAACGTCAGCCAGGGTCCACTAGTAGTTTAATAATATCATGTTGTTAATGTTAAAGTTACAGCCTTGTCTTAATCTATAAATATGTATTTTATAGGTGGTAGAGCCACGCTGAAACTATTACTGACTTCAGCATGAATGGGTCGACTCGCCCGCGGTACTACTACCCAACCCACAGAAACACCGACGTGAAGTAACAGTGCTTACATTGTTGCGTTTCGCTCGGTCAGTGAGAGCGCCGGAGGACCACCTCCCCTCCCCTCTCTTCTCTCCTCTCCCTCCCCTTCCTACCAAAGCGTGGCAACGCACTTGCGACTCCTCTGGTATTGTTATTGTCTATGGACGATGGTGATCACTTAACATCAGGTGACCCACTTGTTCGGTTGCCTCCTATGACATAAGAAATAAATAAATAAAATAAACATATCTGTTGTTGGTCCGGACTAACCCCAGAAATGGCTAAATAAATTTTAATCAGACTTTTAGTGGTAGATTGAGGAAGGACTTCTTAGAAGAATATTATCTAAGAGACATAACATATGATTGAATGTTTAAGCGGATAAACGTGTTAAGACAAACTTTAACAGAAATTAATTAAAAGCGTAAAAAGATATACCTGTCGACAATAATACACTTTTTCGGTATGAAATGTACCCTGTATGCTTTTCTGTACCCCTGAAAAGGTGTACAAAATTTCACATTGATCGATTAAGTAGTTAAGACGTGAAAATGTAACAGAAAAACAAACTCTCGTATTTAACTAAAATTATTAGTCAGCAAGTTAGAATTAATAAGACAGTCTACAATCAAATCATGTAAAACGTATAATTTACAAGATATATCAAAATAAGTTTCATATGAACGTCCGTTCCGCTAGTACAAACGGAAAATCCGCAATACACTATTTACATTCATTTTAGGAAATCATTCCAACAACTATATCGCACAAAAGGGAGAGAACCGGGTTTGTGAAATTAGCGTAGAATAACCAAGTTAAATACTTGATTATCTTTGTTACCCTTTTGTCGGTTTGTCGTTTCATTAAATGAAAAACAGCCTAAAAACAAACAACGCACGGAGATATTTTAAATGAAATTTGGGTCGCGCGTCGCCTGTCGCCGTGTCGCGTATCCGAACGCTAGCTCTAACATTAGGCATCTCAAATGACAGCATTATCATAAAAATCGGATACAGTAACGAGCCACGGGAATAGAGAATTTGTTATAGAACGTTGAAATGCCTAACCTACAAATACTATATAATGAGTTTTAGCGGGATCTTAGTCCGATTTGTAGTGGCTTTTATATTCTATCCATAATCATTTGTTATTTGACTCTATATTTTGTAATATTGGTGGTGTTTTACGTAATATAGTTTGGTTATTGTGCTATGCACAAGTGGTTGGCAAAATAATACCACAGAACATGAATTCTCAGATGCCACAAACAATTCCTAGAAAGTTCTAACAAGGGGGAAACCAACTTGTCAGAACATTAGATATTAATATTATTTACGGGGGAAACCAACTTGTCAGAACATATATTTACTCGACAATGAGAGTAATAATCTAGAAGAATAAAAAAAATATATTAAAAAAATTAAATGCAAGTACTCACGTGGGACGGGAACACGAAGTGTAACGAGTTAGGGGAAACATCTTTGTTATGTAAATTAAAATATAATAATATACCACATTTTTTTTTTGAAATAATATGTTCTCAAGCCCGCTACCATAATGTTCTTACTTATAATGATGCTTTTGCTAATATAATAGTATTCAATTGGGTAAATTTTAATGGGTAATTCATAATTTAAGGACACAATTTCTAAAAGATTTACATTATTTTAACCCTGACACTTACATGAAATTAGACTTTTAGTTGCTCAGCAATCAATGAAAGGTGACTCAATTGAGCTAGCTAATCAATCACCTTCAAGAATTACTATTGTCATATAATATCAATAGGACAATCGTATTTATAAAAAATACATAGTTGTACCTAACCTGGTTCTATCTTGCTTTTAGCCCGAAATATCTCGACCCTCGCTTTAGACTCCTATGACGATAAGTATATTGCTCCCAAGCGAAACCGGGGCTGGTCGCTAGTAATAAATAAATCATCTGTCATCAATATACATAAATATATTTTTAAAAATCGAAATAATAACGTTTTCAAACCGACGTGTGGAAAATTTTATTGACAACAAATCATACGGTAACCACAAAGACATTCAGTTGACTCAGAAAGACGTTCTATTATTTGCAAGTCATTATTACAAAGCTGCGCAGTCATAAGCACATCTCAAATATATATAAACTAGCTGATACCGGCGAATACACCTGCGTTATTCATTATCATATCAATATATTTTATATACAGATAAAAAAAATATATTTAAAAAAAATTAAAGGAATAACATAATTTCCGTACATAATTCCTTTGTGAACAATATTATTATATAGTCCCCTTTCCTACGCAAGCGTACCACACCGCTTGCTCTACTTCACACATGATTATAGCTCAGTGGTTTACGTGTTCACACCGCGGCGATGGACGTAGGTTCGAATTCTAGCAACTGATTCAGAACTTTCGTATAAGGATAACATCGCTATGAAACCATAGCATGGTGGTATATCTAAACCCGCATGGCTAGGCTACCTCCCTGAAAGTCTGTCGCCAAGCACCTGTGAGTGTGTTCCGGCAGCTGCACTGGAGAACCAGTTTCCTCTAGGTATAACGTATTTAGACTACAATCTTAGACTACATTTTCTTTTAAATTTTTCACAAGTTATCATTGTGGTCTGACCCTAAAACATATAAAGCAAAAAAAGAAAACTGTAGAAAATCGTACTTTCTTAAAAGCTTAATAACTCTATATTAATTAAAACACTCGTGACATTTTTTTTAGATAAGCACCAAACGATTAAAGATTAATAGTAAAAAAAAATTGATCGAAATTTATACAGTAGGTAGTTTTTAGTTGATTTTTTTATATCATAGGAGGCAAACGGACCGGTGGGTCATCTGATGTTAAGCGATCACCACGTCCATAGCCGCTTGCATCACCAGGGGAGTCGCAAGTGCGTTGCCAACCAGTATTGAGGGAGAGGGGTGTAAGGGAAGGGGGAAGAGGAGGGAAGGTGGACCTCCGGCGCTCTCAGCGACCGAACGAAACGCAATAATGCAAACACTGTTACTTCACGTCGGTTTTCTGTGAGAGGGTGGTACTACCCCGGTCGAGCCGACTCATTCATGCTGAAGCCATTAATAGCTTCAGCGTAGCTCTACCACCTACGAAAACCTTATATATAGAACAAGATAAAATCGAAGTGACACATATTCGTCCGAGTTTCTCCGAAACGACGGAACAAAGCTTGACGAGATTTTTACCAGTATGTACTTCTCAGAGCATCTAGTATCTTTGACAACAACACTAGCCCCTCTACAGAATGTGCCATAAATATAACAATATATAACCTAAATTTCACATTTTACTGTTCTTAGCCTCAATTGGATCTCAATAAACTGTGAAATTGTACTAACGTAGGTTACACTTACTTACTAGACGTGAAACTCACATGCACAATATATAAGAGCTTAGAAATTTAAAGGGAATTTAAATATTCAAACAAAATATATAAAACAAAAGTAAAAAAACTAAATATATTTTTTTCTATTGAGGCTAAAGAACAGTAAAAATGTCAATTTGAGGTTGCAGGTTCTGTTGACATTGGTCAACAGAATGCAACATCTATTGCAACCAGTTTTGTGAAATAAATAAATTAAAAAAAATTAGTTATACCTAATCTAAAAATGAATTAATCTTATTACTCTAGAAGTCCAAGCTACAGATTTTTCCTAATTGAAATAGAATTGTCGTGGCCTAACCACCCTTCTAAATAGATAAAAAGAAAACTAAAACAAAGTCATTAGAGATATTATAACAACATAACTATAGTAGAGTAGAGTACATTGCCTCGCCCATATAACTTCGCGTGACCGCCTACGATGTGCCATAAGTAATTGAATTACCCAATAACCATTCCAATTTCATCTATTTAATGCTGTCCATACCTACATATTAGGCCTACTGAGTGTCTTTATTTACAATCATTAATTTCAATTAATCGGAACTGTGTACGTTGTTTACGAGTGTAAAATGCACGAAAAAGCATATTTTATTCTGTGGCTTTGTGTAGTGACACAAAGATAATTCACTCAATCCTTACATTATAAATTAGCTGTGCCCGCGACTCCGTCCGCGCGGAACCTAATGTAGAACTAGTGACTAATAAAATCGTCTGGACGTATTAAGTCCATTTGCTTATCTACTTCTCTCGTATTTAAGTCGTATCGTCATTAAAATTACAATAACTTGTGATAGAGTGAACCGATTTTAACATAACAAAGACGAAATGTTACTCGGGGATATGCTTTATAATTTTCTTTGAGATTTATACGTCAGAACGCAGTACTTTTGCAGTGATGCGTTTTCAAACAAACAGACAGATATCGATAAAAATGTATTTTATTACTTCTTCTAAGACACCTGAAACAATTTTTTTCACAAAAATCGAGAAAGTACAGACATGTTAGATTGATTTTTTTTTTTTTTTCTTCGAACTGACTACGCTATTGACCAAGCAAGGTCTTAACAGCTTCACCGGACTACTAAGGCGAGCGCTTAAGGCACTCAGCCGATTTTATTTTGACAACTAGCTCAAGGGTGCGCGGCACACCTCGGCTTTGGCTGTTGCCTGATACATGCCATGTTAGATTGATATTCTTATTATATGTATAGATAAGATGCGAACGTGAGTTTGTTTGTTTATTACGTTATCACGGCTTAACTACTCAAGCGATCATCGAGAAATTGTACATAACCATTGGCAGGGATACTGCAAAGGACTCACTATAATTTTTATCCAGAGAAAAGTATCGTTCCTGAGGGATCGGTCTAATATACATTGACGTGAGCGAATTCGCGAGCAAACTTAATACATACATAAGCAATTACAGCAAAATAATATATTATTATATCATTAACGAAGAAGGTCTTGTATATTTTTATAAATTTATTCCGTGGAACTCGAAAGCGGCTCTAACGATTTGGATCAAATTTTGTTTTTCACAGAAAGTTTGGTATTTTAAGTTTATCTATATAGGTTTCTACTCAGAAACCAACGCGATTTTGTACAAAAAAAAACCTATTTAAATAATTATCAGAGCATATGTCATATAGCGCCATCTCGTTAATACTAGTGGTACTTGCGTTGTTACAGGTACCTTAAATGTTACTAGATGGCGCTATATGACATTATACATGAACACCTTCAGCTTACATACAATAGCAAGAAATATTTTGTTGTGTTAACCAACCGCGCGAAACTGCAATATCATAAATACTTGCACACTTAGGTTTTCTTCATAATAAACTCACGACTAGGATGCGCTATAATCAATTTTGTAGCTATCAACGGATCACCATGAATATTGTTTTACATAGACATTTCAACACAGAGATTACTTACATAATATATATTTTACCATGCATGGCTTCTGGGTCTTTAGGGTCGTTAGCATTTAACCAAATAATATTGTGATCAAAGGTTAAGCACTACAAAATTAATAAAAATAAAAAGAAAATATATAAATATTTAACAAAAAAAACGTAATAACAAATTAAATGGTTGTCAATGTTGATTATTGTCATTAATTGTAAGTTTCATCAATCTCGAGCAGATGGCGCTTTAAATTAGTTTGTTGACAAAATATTGTTATAGATATCTCATAGATGGCGCCACGTTTTAAAATTTGAATTTCTTTTTGAACTCCAGTTTATTTTATGGTGCACGTGTTTTTTTTTCCAATTTAACATGTAATAACTGAGCAACAGCAACGCGTGGCCGGGTCAGCTAGTGACATATATACTTTCAAACTTCATAAACATAAATAATTAATGGCACAATAAACTAAATTAATACAAACGGAAAAGTAATTAGCAAGAGAGTCGTCGCTATTACTCAGTCTGCTAATAAAAATGGCCTAGATCCTGTTTTATAATCGGCACGACCTACAAAACTTTTGTGTTCTATTGTTATTATATAAGCATTTGTTAGAACAGGCGATGTACCAGTTTGAGCGTTTGAAATGATAACTATATCATGTTTATTTATTATCCCGAAGCCAAACATATAACGGTTTTTTTTTTGCCTACTTCTCTCTTAACTTCTTCCACTTTATCATATTATTGTGTTAGGTCATTCTCATTCATATCTGCTTCCACAACGTCCAGCCAGCGTTTTTTGGGCTTGCCGCAATATCTTAGTCCTTATTCGGTGATATTGAGACATCTATTTCTAACGTAGTCTGGTGGTCTGCGTAACATTTTATTTTATTTATATTATAGGGGGCAAACGAATAAGCGGGTCACCTGATGGTAAGTGATCACTGCCATCCATAGACACTACCAACACCAGGGGAGTCGCAAGTTCGTTGCCGGCCTTTTAAAGGAGGTGGGCCTCCGTCGCTGGCAGTAACTGAACGAAACGCAACAATGCAAGCACTATTACTTCACGTCGGTCTTTGCCAGTCTGTGTTTGGGGGAAAAGAGTTGAAAAGTGAGGAGGAGGGGGATGTGGGTAGGAGGGGTAAGTGGGGGAGGGGGGTGCTAGGCAACAATGCAAGCAATGTTACTTCACGTGGGTGTTTCTGTGGGTCGGGTGGGTACTACCCCGGGCGAGCCGACCCATTCATGTTGAAACCAGTAATAGCTTGAGCGTGGCTCTACCACCTACAATATATGGCCATACCAGCGGAGATAACTTTCCCGCAGCTTATCCGTGATGCCATATTGTTAATAATATAACAGCATTCATTATCATCTACGCGATTATACTTTTAAGACAATGAACAATGCATAATTCTAGGGATTTTTCTAATACCCGTCTGGTTAGTACAATTTTCAAATTGAAACTCCGGCACCAAGTTCTTATAGATATGTTCTGGGAGCTGCACTTGAAAGCCTGTCTTTCTCCTTTTAAGTTTAGTATATTATTATCTCAGACCACATTGATTCTTGCAATCACAATGCCAATGTTAACCAAACTATCTCAACAAAATTTTAATCATTGAAATGTGGGCAGACTTATCTTAAATGGTATAGTCCTTTCTTATAATTTAATGTATAATCAACACTTACCAATAAGACACATTACTTAGAATTAACCTTTACTTTAATGTTTTCGATAAATCACTCTAAATCATTTTCATTACGTTGACATTTTTCAACAGATTCACTAAAATAGACTTAGGTTCCTTATATTGTTGCAAGATGAAGTTTATCCCCTGAATCCCAGGATCTTACTTTCAATAAGTTTACACATTAAAAAATAATGGTCATTTCCTATCCGTAACAATTCTATACAATAACCCACTTGTACCTCGGCTTCATTTCTGCATTTCCCCACAGAACTTCTCGAATATTATGCGCCCTTAAATTTCCCTAATCGTTAAATCGTAATCGTAAAACCCTAATCGTTATCGGTTACAGCGACAGCTAGAAGACTGATTTTTAGCAATCTGCTGCTTTGTTCCAAAAATGTAGAATGCTTCACAAGTTTAAGGTGGTATCCTTGCGCAGGGGCCATGCTAATCTCCTGCTTTTAATACCAATTTTCATTATATGTATCGTCCAAGCAAGTAATAAAATAAGTGCCTTAAATATTATAGTAGACATTGCTTTGCACTTCCTCCTGGAATTGATTGTCCGCTACGTCTCACTGTACCAAAAAACACTAGATTTCATTTACGAGAAGTGTACCTAAAAAAGTTAGATCTGAAACTAGTAACAGAATGAGCAAAATATTAATGGCAAAAACAACAAAAACAATTCAAAGAACGCGTCCTTGGTTGACGGTTGAATCTGGCGTCGGTTGACACTGTTGGTATGTAACTGTTAAATATCTATAAATATATATATTTTATTATTATTTTCTTCTATTCTGCAGACTCTTGGTCCGCACCTTTTTTGCCTTCGTGTAATGTGTTATATACGTAAAAAATCGTATCTGCGAGCAACTATTGGGTGTTTTTCTTTTAAACTCATTTATTTATTTTTATTTAACTATTAACTATTTTAGGCTTAATGTCGTTATTGTTGTTATGGCGGTTGCATTTTGATCCTTTATGGCCATCTTTAACTTGTATGTAATCTATAATATCCCGCGCCGGAGCGTCCACGGCCCGATGGATGATGGATGATATAGATGAATACATATAATAAGAATCTACAATTAACGTTTTTAAATATTACAATTAAAATTTACAATTAAAATTACAATATTTACAATTAAAATTTGTAAAAAAAAATGTTGCGTCTAGAAATAATTTTAATTATTTTTCATTATTAGATATTAGAAATGTCTGTTTGTATGAACACGCATCACTGATAAAATACTGCGTTCATGATAAAACCTTTTCAAAATCATAAAGCATATCTTCGAGTAACAATTAGTCTTTGTTTTATTAAAATCGGTTAAGTCTATCAAAAGTTATTATACTTTTAATGACGACGCGACTTAAGTACGAGAGAAAAGTAGATAAGTAAATGGACTTAATACATTCAGATGACTTTATTAATCACTGATTTTTTACATAAGGTTTCACGTGGACGAAGTCGCGGGCACAGCTAGTAAAATAATATAATTAAAATACGTTGCAGATTAACTTGTAATCACCAATTGATTGACATGTTTCGCTCCTTCACGGAGCATCTACAGACCGATTATGTTCAGCATCATTATGATGGATTTCCGCAAAGTAATTCGTTCTTCTCTCAAAGAAGTGCTTTAAAACTGCCTAAATTTATAGGACAACTCATTAATCTGGTAACAAGGATTCCCGTCGAAACTAACATGAGGTGTAGTGACACGGTCCGAATCTGTTTCTTTTTACCTAGATTAGAACTTCCAAAAACTACATACTCAAGTTAAATTTCGTACGCAACCTATCCTGTTAATGGATCTATAAGCATTAACGTCGTGCCATTTCGCAAATATCGCAAAACGAGGGCATGACTCATACTAGCCTCACATGAGCTAATAAATTAGTTGTTAACCTAATTTTTGACCATATCTAGAACATTTAACTGTACGCTCGCAAGCCGCCCGAACTAGAAACACGTTTAGCGGTCTTTCTTTGAATTCTTTATTATACCAACTTGGTCAAATCACACTGCTTAAAGTAGGTAAAGTAACCAAGGTGGCTTATCAATTCTGACTGATTGGTTACAAACCACCATACATCAGTTCTAATTCCTGCTAAAGATAGGGAATTTGTATCAGACTGCATAGCTACTAGCATTCATATGGAGAAAAATCCATCACAGTAAGATTTACTTTTAGATTATCCAGTTACAGGAACAGCTTGTATATATACAGCTGCTGAGAGGCTTCAAGCCACAACAGGAGGATTGTAGTACTTACTATAACGTGCGAGTTTTTGACGGGATCTTGGAATGTCATGTAGTGGATTTTATTCATAACCGTGCCCCTTTTTTGGCTTTATATTTTGTAATATTGGTGGTGTATTACGTAATATAGTTCGGTTATTGTGCACAAGTGAAGTGGGTGGTAAATAATACCACGGAGCATGAATTTTGATTAGCCACAAAAACTCCCTGAAAAGTTCTAACAAAACAGCCAGCATCTTGTTAGTTCATTGAAATGATCGCTAGAAACATGTAATATCATTGCCTACTCGACAGTGGCAGTAATAATCTAATAAAAGATTGGTTGCAAAAAATAAAACAAATGCTATAACTTATCGCGCAGTAACATTATAATACTACGATAAAAAAGGTACTCTGTGGAATAAAAGAGAAAACTAAGAAATAAAGATGTGTGTAATCTCGCAGGTTCTAATCCTTACAACTAAGTTGGAGCTTTCGGTAAAGGACTACATAGTGACGAAACCATAGCATGTTGTTAGGGCTTTTTCTAACTCTGCCCGGATATCTACCACCTTCTGGTTGAGAATTTGTCGGCAAGCACCTGTTTGTGTGTTCCGGCAGCTGCACTTAACAGCCAGTCCCCTATAAGTTTAGCATGTTTACCATTTTAGACCACATATTGATTTAGCATCAGGTGAGATTGTGGGGTCAAAAGCTAAAACCTACGCGGTATTAATAAAAATCTTCATTCTTTTGATAATAATAAAATGTCAGTAAAAGTTAAAAAAAAATCACGTTCTAAGAAAACAAAAACGTTAGAAGTATTATTCAAAAGAAATTGACAATAAATTTATAACATCGCTTTTATCCTCACTCATCATCTTAAAGCCGAGCTAAGACGTTCGGTGTTGCCAGCGGGCGAGTAATTACCAGAAAAGCGGAGTATTATTAATCGATTGAGAATAGCAATGAGGAAATTAGATATTTTGCTTCTTACCTTTCTTAAAAGATAACGTGAACGAGTGTTTTGGCACAGAGGTTCGAACACCTTGCATGTAGCAACGAATTTTTCGGAATTCGCGTACATTTACCAATTTCAATTGATAACATTATGATGATGATAAACCTGTTATTGTAGTATCACCGTATGTGGGAACAACATAGAACTGTGGATTTCTCGAAATAAAAATCAATCAATCAAAATTAGCGAGCAGGTTAAATTCTGTAGCAGCGTTCGCAGTACGTAAGATTCGTCAGCTAACAGATATTGCCACCGCTAGTTTAATCTTCTTCGCTTACTTTCATAGCTTAATGTCTTATTATATTTTATTGTGGGGGATAGCAGCGGTAGACAACATATTTTTATTACAATAACGGGCGGTTCGAACAATATATAATATGGGATCTCATGAATCATTAAAGACCAAGTTTCAGAAATTCGGTATTTTAATTCTACCCTCCAAATACATTCGCGATAATTTAATGTATGACCGCAAAAACTTTGAAAAGCTGGATTTCGTAAAAGACTGATATGATTGACCTAAATACTAGAAACTATGACAAACTGGTAGTCCCATGGTTCCGAGTCAGTAAAACTTATAACAGTTTTTAGGGAATAGGTGTTGTAACAAAGTCCGAAAGCATATTACCGATTTGTCGCATTGTGGGTTTAAGCGCCATTCCAAGCGGGGTTTGGTGGCAAAAGGCTATTATAGGGCGGATATGAACGATGGTCTTAAATTGACTCCTCTCTGTGCGTTCACTAAAAGCGATTGTAATGTGTAATGTATTCTAAATATTATATATTTATGTTAAAACGATAAACCAGAACGAGTTTCTTACTGGTTATTCTCAATGACTGGGTTGTCTTACGAATCGGTGGTAGTTTTGACGTTCCTAAATGCCTTCTTAGGGTCTAAATTGAATTAAGTAATTTTGATTTTGATGATACACGCAACTTTTCGGGTAATCTGTGTAGACGGGCATAAAAAAGTGGGATTTATGAAAATAGCTCCGGGGTATATTCAATATTCGCTTCTGGCAGCCCCGAAGATTATTAATGTTATCTTTTCTCGTGTATATGTATCATAGCGTGCCAATATGAGGGCGGTGGATACGTGCGCGCGCGCAGACGAGATTTGACTGACGTCTGCCAGACACCGGCGTTATACTGAAATTTATTTTCGTGTAATCGATAAGCGACAGCGTTTATTATGATTTTTAAGTACATTTTTTATCCACATATTTCCTTACGCATTTAGAAAGAAAGAAAGAAAAGAAATAAACTGTAGTGTTACATACGTTACTAGAGCCACACCGAAGTTATTACTGGTTTCAGCATGAATAGGTCGGCTCGCCCGGGGTACTACCACCCGACCCACAGAAAACCGACGTGAAGTAATAGTGTTTCCATTGTTGCGTTTCGTTCGGGCAGTGAGAGCGCTGGAGGCAACCCTCCCATTCTCTTCCCCTTCCCCCACAGACTGGCAAAGCACTTGCGACTACCCTGGTGTTGCTAGTGTCTATGGACGGCGGTGATCACTTAATATCAGGTGACCGCAAATTCATTTGCCTCTTATGATATAAAAAAAAGTAATAACATATACATCAAAATAATATATAGGCCATTTATTACAAAGATATCGTTTAAATTGGTCAAAATATCGTGATATGTGTCAAATGAGTTGTCAAACCTGTTATTTGAGATACATTAAGAGTTATATTAGTCATTAATGTATGGTGGAAAATCTCTAAAGATATAAGCACGGAGAAAGTAACGGGTGACTATTAGTTTAACATAAAGAAGTTTACGTTAATTTGTGTATTAAATTAGTTCACAATAGTTATTACACGCGTCTTCGCCCGTGTTAATATAGACTTGATGTGTCCTTCAAGGACAGTACAATTTTCCTGGCTAAATACACTTTATCTCCTTTCTATAATCCTGACAGCGTATATGCGAAATCTCATGGTGATTAATAGAGTGGTTAAGACGTGAAAGAGTACCAAACTATGAAACAAACTCACATTCACGCTTATAACATTAATTGGGATACACTAAGTCCACAAAATTACCATCAAAATATTGATTCATTTTGCGTTATTTCCAATGAATAATAGATTATTTAAAGCAAACCATTGAGGCTATTTTAACTAAAGCGGCATTGAAACCCCTGTAATCTTTTGTTTTTTCTTGTAATATAAATATATTCTATGAAAGCGTGCTGTATTTTCACAGCTCTTAAGCATTAACCGTACTAGAAACAAGAACGGTCCCAAATAGAGCCCTGTGGGACGCCGATCTAGATAATGACCTCAACGAGGTTGCCCATTTACTGTTACCTAGTTCAAACTGATCAAACAAGATGAGAAAAATATCAGAAAGAGACAAGATGTGTGTACTAACCAATACACAAATTACACGCGATTTTTTACTATTACCCTCTTCCTATAATGCGTTTATTACAATACACTCAATGATATTATAACGAAAAAGCTGTAGATACGTCATAAGCGCTTCGACAGCGCCTTGTTAAAACTTAGCTAGCTAGTTTATTTTGACGGCTGCCCCGACAATCCGCTCGTTTCTGAACAACATATAACTATTTCTTTTTCGCCACCTATATTGAGAATATGCCATCTTACTCCCACATTCTATCTAAGACAGTGTGCCGTTACGATATTAATTTACGTATGTGTGCGTTATCGTGCCATTTCTTTAGTCAAAATTTCATATTGGTAACGTATCTATAGCTTTTTATTTTTAACTAGCTGTGCCCGCGACTTCGTCCACGTGGAACCTGATATACAAAACAATGACTAATAACGTCATCTGAACGTATTTAGTCCATTTGCTTATCTACTTTTCTCTCATACTTAAGTCGCGGCGCCATTAAATTACAATAACTTTTGATAGAGTGGACCGATTTTAATGAAACAAAGACTAAGTTCCTACCGAGGATACGCTTTATAATTTTCTTATATGAGGTTTTATTGTGAACCCATTACTTTAGCAGTGATGCGTGTTCATACAAACAGACAGACAGACAAACATTTCTAAAAATGATTGAAATGTATTCTATTACTTATTCCTAGACACCTGCAACAATTTTTTTTTCACGAAAATCGAAAAAGTACAGACACGTTACATTTACATTCTTATGATATGTATAGATATCATTGAATACACGTCTTTTAAGAGTATTCAAAAAGATATAGATGTTTCTCTGTAATCGTTTAGCCTCATTTAACCCAAAATTAAAGCCACATTATCTTAAATAATATAATAAATAATATATAATAAATAATATCTTAAATAATTTCATTCTTATATTTTTAGCAATCAATCTTCTAGTAGATTATTACTGCCATTGTCAAGTAGGTGATATTACAAGACTCTTAACAAGATGGTGGCCGTCTTGTTAGAACTTTCCAGGGAGTTTTTGTAGCAAAGCAGAATCCATGCTCCGTGGTATTATTTGCCATCCACTTCACTTGTACACAATAACCGAACTATATTAGGTAAAACATCACCAATATTAAAAAATATAGAGCCAAATAACACAAGATTACGAATAAAATCCACTACATGACATTCTAAGATCCCGCCAAAAACTCTTCGTTCTTATAACTGTTGTTTTCTGTTATCACTTATGTTACAAAACAAAGTCCTTAGCTACGTCTATCTGTCTGTTCGCGATGAACTCAAAAACTACTGGCCGGATTTTTACACGGTTTTCATCAGTAAATAAAGTGATTCATAAGGAAGATTTGATATATAATTTGTCAAGGGATTTTTTTATTATCAGGGAGGAACAAAGGTATAACTGATAGTATTAGTGTCGTTTTTTTGTAACTGGGTATTTTATTTTTTAAGTTATATCTTAGTTCTAAGTATTTTTCTTTTATATATTCCCACTCACGCGCCGTTTTCTTTTATTTTTTATGTACGACAATTATTTTTAGCTGTGTTTACGCCTACAAGAGTTTAATTTTAAGTATACTTACAGAGTATATAATACTGAATTGTCAAACTGAACCCGGTTTCGTAGACCTGATAAAAAAAAGTTGAGGCAGTTTAAGAACTGCCGACAGAAGTCGAAAAACAAAACGATGGAATAACTGTGTTCTCTTTTAAAATCAATTACAGTCTTTTTTTTAATCTCATAATATGATATTATTATCATTAGTGACACTTTCACGTCTATTGGCAATCCAAATAATAATTATATACATTTTTATACAGTTTATTAATTCAAGAAACATACGATGGGATGCACAAACTCAAAACAAAATGTCAATATAAAATTTACACAGGCCGCTATACAACCCGTTGTTAGTTTGACGCAAGCCGCGCAAGTGCGATATCACGCTTACTAGCATGTCCTGACGCGAAAATGTAAGTTTACCTCCTGCCAAAAATACCGCTCAAAATGCCTAAAGAAGTATCCACTTTAAAAAAAATGTTATCATTGAATTCATTACGCGAGTCGTTTCAAATCACTCCGATCGCTTATGTATTTTACCGCATAATAACCGTCGTAAACGGCACAGATCGATCTTGCATTAGAATTTATTTCTGGATGGAAGATTAATATTTTTTGGCATAAATTCAAAAGTTATGCCGTCCGTCGAATGAAACGTTGCAGATATTCAAACCGTCTGCATTCTTTTTAAGCGTTTTATTTCTGTTTCATACACCTTCATAGAGAATTGTGGATTTCATTACTATAAACATTTTTTAAATACATTCTGAGAAATTTATTATACATTTATTAAATTCAATAATCTACATTTATCTTCTATATATCATTACATAGTATAAAACAAAGTCCCCTACCGCGTCTGTCTGTCTGTCTGTTCGCGATAAACTCAGAAACTACTGAACGGATTTTCAAGCGGTTTTCACCAATGAATAAAGTGATTCATGAGGAACGTTTTGATATATAATTTGTCAAGGATTTTTTTTATAATCAGGGCGGGACAACGTCTGCCAGGCCCGCTAGTACTATAATAAACATGTAAATCTAACGTGTCTGTAATTTTTAGAGTTATGCGAAAAAAATTGTTGCAAGTATCTTGGAATAAGTAATAAGATACATTTCAATCGTTTTCAGGAATGTCTGTCTATCTGTCTGTTTGTTCGAACACGCATCACTGCTAAACTACTGCGTTCATGTTTTTTTTTTATATCATAGGAGGATAGGATGTATCAAACCAACAGTTGGATCACCTGATGTTAAGTGATCACCACCGTCCCTATATAGACACTTGCAACACCAGGAGAGTCGCAAGTGTGTTGTCATCTTGGGTTTGGGTGAGGGAGGAGTGGGGAGGGGGGACGAGGGTAGGTGGGTATCCAGCGCTCTCACTGACCGAACGAAACACAACAATGCAAGCACTGTTACTTCACGTCGGTTTTCTGTGAGAGGGTGGTACTACCCCGCGCGAGTGGACCCATTCATGCTGAAACCAGTAATAGCTTCCCTGTGGCTCTATCACCTACGAAAAATGTTGCTTGTGTCTAGAAATAATTTTAATTATTTTAGATAATTAATAGAAATGTCTGTCTGTCTGTTTGTACGAACACGCGTCACTGCTAAAATACTCTACGTTAAAGATAAAACCTTTTCAAAATCATAAAGTCCTCGAGTAACATTTATGCTTGGATTCATTAAAACCGGATCACTCTATCAAAAGTTATTGTAGTTTTAATGACGACGCGACTTAACGAGAGGAAAGTAGATAAGTAAATGGACTTAATACATTGAGACGATTTTATTAGTCACTGTTTTTTTTAAATTACCTTTCACGCGGACGGAGTCGCGGGCACAGCTAGTCATTAATGTATATATAGGTTTCGATAGTATATTCTTAACATAGAATTATGAAACCGCTTACATTTACAAACTCGCAGAACTCGCGAAAGAAACGAATGAAATCTATAGCACATTATTTTCTGTTGAATCACAGTGATTATTGCGAACTTTTAAAAATTATTCTGTGTTGTGTATTATTTACCATTGTGAATATATGTTGAAATATATTTTTTTAACCGACTTCGAAAAAGGAGGAGGTTACTACGTTCGGTTGTACGTTTTTTTTTTTATGTATGTTAATCGATATCTCCGTCAATTATGAACCGATTTTAATGATTCTTTTTTTATTTGAATTGGTTATATTCAGAGGTGGTCCCATATTTGAAGAAAATATTCAACCCCTAAGGGGGTGAAATATCGTTTCTTTGATTTTCACCCACTTCGTCTCTACGTATTTTCATGAAATTGGCATCGATTTATTATACCCATTAGAAACCAGATATATTTATGGACACTAAAAATGGAGAAATAAAAATTTTTTACAAAAAAAATAAACCGCCTTCGATGTGAAAACAAATAAGGCACTAAAAAGCGATAAATAACTGAATTATTAAATTAACCAAATTAAATAAAAAATATTGATATTCGCGCTACCTAATAATATATATGAAGTCGATGCCAACCTACAGTTCAAATTTGTTGCAGGTAATAAAATATGTATACTATACAGATATACATCATGGGACACGAGTGTGAACCAAAACTTTGTATGTAGATGATATGAATTTAGGTTGGCATCGACTTCAAATATATTATTAGGTAGCGCGAATATCAATATTTTTTATTTAATTTGATTAATTTAATAATTCAGTTATTTCCTAACTTGTTATTTTCGCAAACAGTTCATTCGGAATTGGCAATATAAACGGAGAGAGGGGTGATCGCAATTTGATACGATTCATAACTCACTCTTTTGACGTCTTGCATGAGCATAATATTAAGTCACCAAGATTTGTTAGTCCTGATATAGATACGAGTCAGAGAGCCGTGGTAATTTGAAAGTCCGTTAAATGTCTTAAGATTAGCAATCACATGCTTGTAAACTATCAAACGATTTTATGACGTGTTATTGCAAACCATTATGTGTCCTAGTCTCTTCTTGCTAAACCTGAGGCAATCTTGAAGCAAGTGTTCAAAGTTTTGCACAGATGTGTTGAAATATTACTAAGTAATGTCGAAAACTAATTCTTACCACCTCATTGTATTCATCTGAACCTCATATAAAGTAATCAGAATACTAAGTCTCATCACTACCGCTTGTGAACTCACACTCTCTTATTTTATTTGTTTATATCTGCTTTGTCTTCTAAGTTTTTACGGACGTACATTAAATTATCAAGAATGTACTGGAGAGTAGAGTTGAGATACTGAATACTTGAATGATTCACGAAGTCTCATATTATAAATTGCTCCAAATGCTTGCTTTTGTAACACATATATAGTATCTGCCTCAGCTACTGTCTCTCATTGTAAAACATCATAAGACTTTAAACAATGATGGCCGTTAAGATACATTTTGACTTTTTTAACGCCGGCAACACCAAGCGATTCTTAGCTAGTGCGAGCGTTACAATATTAGTAAAACTTTACCGTTTATGGCATTGCAAATGTCATTATGACGCCCATAGTAATACTTTGAACAGGAAATACGTTATGTGACATGCTTTATTCATTACCGTCCACACATTAATGAGGCAAACACATTTGCGGTCTTCGATAAAATAAATCCCAATAAAAATATAATCTCCCTTTATAGTTACGGAAACGGTGTTACGGAAGTGAGCGGTTAAAAATATATAAATGTTGAATTAATTATATCAATTACAAGCAATAGTTGTCGCAACTAGTTGTAAGTTAATTGACGTATGCTTATAATATAATAGGTGGTAGAGCCACGCTGAAGCTATTACTGGTGTCAGCATGAAAGGGTCGGCTCGCCCGGGGTACTACCAACCGACCCACAAAAACACCCACGTGAAGTAACATTGCTTGCATTGTTGCCTCTCTCTCCCCCTCCTCCTCACTTTTCCAACCCCTTTCCCCCAAACACAGACTGGCAAAGCACTGGCAACTCCCCCAGTGTTGCTAGTGTCTAAGGACTGCGGTGATCACTTATCTGATGGTGACCCGCCTGTTTGTTTGCACCATATAATATAAAAAAAAACAATTAGAATTCAAGATTCAAACAAACACATTATACAGTCATTTTAATTTGCCAAAAATTATGCAAGTAAGTTTTATGATAAAGTTTATTAAAGACAGTTTTCAAAACCACTTACATTCTTTTAAAGCGCTGTAAACATCTTTAAGCGCTTGTTCGTTATACGGCTATTAGAAGTACCTGTAAAAAAAAAATAGAAATTTAATATATAATCCAGTTTTGTATTCATCGACAGCTTAATTGGAGGACAGCGGGTTTAAATATTAGTTGTCAAAATTTTCTAATACATAGCAGCGCTTCTAGCGGACACTCAAAGCATCTAAATCTGGTAGTAGATATATAAATTCAATAGTATATTTGGGTTAATCTATAAAATGCTTAAACTGAAAGCTGATTTTGAAGAAACTGTTACTGAGAGAATTAAGATTTATCATAGCACAAGCTTCTGCCCGCGACGAATAGTTACTTTGTGCTAACGCTAACACGCAGTGGAAGCTTTCAAAAGGAAAAAAAAACGATTTTGAAACATTCTCCATTGTTTCCACTCCTACTGGTCTTAGCGTGATAATATAGTCTATAGCTTTTCTCGATAAATGAGCTATCTAACACTGAAAGAATTTTTTAAATCGGCCAGTAGTTCCTGAGATTAGGGCGTTCAAGCAAACAAACTTATCAGCTTTATAAAATGTAAGTATAGAAGTATAGAAGAAGTATAGATTACCTAGGCTCCATATTATAGAGGTAGCAAAATTTAACAAAGATCTTGGAATTGCTAAAAGGGTCGTATTTTTTAAGCTATACTTCTTTTGCCGCGTTTGGGAAAAATTATAAGAGTAAATTTTTACGATGCGCGCGCACACCTTCACGAAAAACCGACACCCTGAAGTTAGCTATAGTCAACATTTTGTTTCTTTGTATTTGTTGTTTGTATTTCTTTGTATAAAAACTTTCAATGTATTAAATACCTTTTTTCTATTGTTAATGTCGTTTTTTTCTACAAACGTAGAATAAGGCGAAAGATGAAATTTTTGAAAAAAAAATTATCTTGTTACGCCAAAGAAGTATAACTTCTAACACGTGTACATAAGTAAGTATACACACACTTTTTTTTTGTTTTGGCAACACATCTTCTGGGTTAATACTGCCGTTGTCGAGTAGGTAAAAATATAACAAGTGTCTTGTGATAATTTCAATGTTCTAACAAGAGTTTTTGTGGCGTCTCCGAATTCATGCTCCGTGCTATTATTTCAAGGGCCGTTATTGTTAAGTTTACAAATTGACAAAATTATAAAGAAATTAAAGTTGGCTCACGATTCATTCAGATAATTTTACTCATCGGGGCTCCATTAAAACTCAACCAGTCAAAAATGAGTACCAATGTTATAAACTAGTCGTAGAAGCATTTTGTTGTTCCTACGAGCTGGCATATTAGGTTGCCATAGAAATAACTAAGTTAAATAAAATATGACAAGTGACATGAATAAAATAATCTGCTTGTGAAACCGTTTCCAGTACTTTAATTGAATTACAAAACGTATCGCCGATAGATTATTTAGGAAACGTACATCTGGTCCTTTAATTTGGATTAAAGAATTAGCTTCTGTAATAAATTCGACTCTTTTTAATTTAAATAACAAAAAGTATCGCCGATAGATTGGTTGGGGATCGTACACTAGCTGTGCCCGCAACTCCGTCCGCGTGGAACTTAATGTAAAAAACAATGACCAATAAAATCATCCGAATGAATTAAGTCCATATTTATCTACTTTTCCCTAGTAGTTAAGTAACGTCGTCATTAAAATTACAATAAATTTTGATAGTGTGAACCGAATTTAGTGAAACCAAGACTAAATATTACTCGAGGATATGCTTTATGATTTTCTTTTTGGTTTTATCGTGAACGCAGTACTTTAACAGTGATGCGTGTTCAAATAAACAGACATACAGATAGACATTTCTAAAAATGATTGAAATGTATTTTATTACTTATTCCAAGATACCTGCAACAATTTTTTTTCACAGAAATCTAAAAAATAGAGACACGTTATATTTACATTGTTATTCTATGTATAGTAGCGAAAATGAGTTTGTCTGTTACGTATTCATGCCTTCACAACTCGATCATTATGAAATTTGGCATATACGTTGTCAAAGGTATAGAAAATACGTTAAATTTCTTAAAAAATGGTTGTCTGTAAAGTCGGTTTACGGACGATAATTTTACGTGTTAACGTCATAAAAAACATTGATCAAAACTACTTTTATTAATAAAATTATTCTATATATAGATATCTATCTACTATCTACTGCAGCTGCGTTACAAGCCGAACGATTAGGCCAAAGTCGTCTATGGCTTGTTCCGCGCTCTCGCTTGCACGCTCGGCTCAGGCGGAACGTGACAATGACGGTTTCTCGTGCGTGCTGCCACCGTTCATAAATTTATAAGACGCTATCACTCCAATAGAACTTTTTAAGACATTAAAAAAAATAGAAGATCTTAACAAATACACTCTTAGTTAATCCCCTGAATGTTTACTATTTTACCCACACCGATAATGTTGGCATTCGCGTTCACCCAAACTCTATAAAAATTTCATGTCAGAAACGAATGTTTTCGCTACATCTGTCGAGATAAACAGAACATACGCCGAAGGCCACTAATATGGCTAAAGCATTACACTATTATTTTATATTGTATACATTTTAGGTGTTGTCCACAATAACACCTGATGTGAAATAACAGATATGTGTAAAACTTTGAACATTTTCTTTAAGAATGCCCCAGGTTTAGTACGAAGAGACTATGGCATTTAATGCTTTGTGACCATCATCGTATATGTCGATCCGATCTTTTGAGCTTGATATAGAAGGAGTCTGCTATTAAATCGTTCGATAATTTTATCAATCATGTGATCATTAATCTCATGGCATTTAGCGGACTTTGAAATTACCACGACCCTCTGACTAGCATCATGACTGACAGATCTTTGTTACTTTTTATATAATGGTCACGCAACGCGTCAAGGGAAAGAGATGTGACTCGAATCAAATTGCGATCACCCTCTCTCCCTTTATATTGATAATTCCAAATATCTTTGTACGAAAATAACAAAATTGAAAAAAAAGATGAAGTTACGATGTAGTCTCAGATGGTGAACACGCTAAACCAGAGGGGACTAGCTCGTGCAAATACACCTATAGCGATAGATTTACAAACTGAGTAGTCAGTCAGACGAGCTAAGACGAAGCCTCATCACCCCTTTAGTGTTCATTCGATTAGTTCTATCAGTACATAATCAGTTTAAAACATATTTTAAGCTAACATTAACCCCTCGGCTATTTTTCTAAGACCCAGATCTCAAAATGGCGGGTCGTGTTTTTAAATATCTAATCAATATTTTTAAAAGACATAACTTGTTATTGTTCGTGTTTCAAATTTTGTTATAAATCCGGTATTTTTTTAAACTTATGCTGCTAACAGTCTGTCAACCGCATCATAAATAAGGTATCCAATCGCTTATAAGACCTTAAACCTTACAAAAAAGTTAAATACTTGCTTTAAAAAGGTTTCGAATTAAATGCACCGCGCTCGCCCGAGGCAAGTTCGCGTCATCCTTTTTCGCAAGTCTAACCTAACGTAACCAAAGCGAGACAGAAGTGCAAGATGGCGAACATTCAGCGACCGCGGTGCATTTAATTCGAAACCTTTTTAAAGACACATTTTAAAGACAGTCCTCTCTAGGTTTTAGATATTCCCACCTTAAACCATATAAACATGACGGTTTTGTCCACAAACTCTGAAACTTATTGACAATAAAAACATCGATATAAACACCTGGAATCCATCAAAAGTCGTATATATAATCGTTCGTACAATTCGATTTATAAATCAAGTCAGACAAAAAGTAATTCAATCCGACGTCGGCCGGTTCGTTCTGTTGGCAAGCGATGTTGCAGTGTTCGGGAGAACTCTTTGATATCGTCTCTGATCAAAAGCAGACGCCGTTTCAAAATAGTTGGGTGTTTACTGTATCAGCATTGAAATAGACTTATCTATATATCTATCTATATCCGTGTTCTCTGGATATCGTTTAGTCTACGAATGTTTTCTGGTTACATTTTTTGGAGCCCCCTTGAACAGTATTTAATTTTCGTTAAAGCTAATATTAAATTAGCTTCTGCCAGCGACTTCGACAGCGTGGAATTGTTACTTTGGACTAACGCTAAAACAAACGATTTTGAAACATTCTTCATTGGTGCTCCGCTCCTATTGGTATTAGCGTGGTTCCTCGATAAATGAGTTATCTAGTACTGAAAGAATTTTTCAATTCGGACACTAGTAGTTCCTGAGATTAACGCGTTTAAACAAACAAACTGTTCAGCATTATAATATTAGTACAGATTATATTATATCTTGCTACATTTTACTAGCGTTTATTCTCGTATTTATATATATTTGAATTTCCCTCAGGAATAGTATTTTTTTACAGAAGAAAGGTAAGTACTTTATATTGAATTACATTTAAAAATAAATTAAGAATGTTTTACTTGACTCGAAAGCTATAATTTGAACGTATCGGCGATATAATCCCATTGCATTTTTTATTCTTTAATTCATATGATTTATCTATTTATTATCTTGTAACGTTTAATTTCTTTCATTTATTTTATGTTATACATATCTTTAAAATTCATTTTTTTTCACTATTGTATTGTCCGTGTATTTGCCACAATAAATATATTTTCTTTTTTCTCTTTCTCTAGATCGACTCAACAAGCACTCGCGATCCACAGTTTGGGCACCGCTGCGTTATAGCTTTGAAAATATTAGCAGCTTACAAGTATTATCGTTTTTATGAAGACAAATCTGAGGACAAAAGTTAGTATTCGATATAAAAAATACGGTATGACGTCACAGCATTAGGTATCTCTCGAATAAATAAGATTCCGAATACTGTGAGTCATTGAAAAACCATGACCTAATTCCAACAGAAACAATCAATGGAAAAGTTCCAATATCGCTGCGAAAACATGGGATTGCCAAAAAGGGGAAATATAGTGATTTTCAATCCATCCGATAGAAGACAAACCTACATTATATATCATAAAACAAAATCGTTTTTAGTGTGTCTGTTTGAATCTACGAAGCTGTGAAGGCCTCTCAGGCCAATGTCATCTAAATATATAAATCCAGTGTCATAACGTTCATCCACGGCGAAAAAAAAAAAATATGTTAGTTATTATGAAAAGATAAACCAAATCGAGTTTCTTGCCGGTTCTTCGCGATGACTGGGTCGTTTTCCGAACCGGTGGTAGTTTTGACGTTCATAAGTGCCTTCTCAGGGCCTAAATTGAATAAAGAGTATTTTGATTTTGAACTCCGAAACTACTCAAATACTCAATCTCTAAGCAGTCCTTAATATGTTGTATCATTTTTTTTAACTTATCATAGTCATTCTCGCCATACTATTACCTTCGTGTTACTTCAATGATTTCTAAAGCGTACGACGATAAGATGAATTTGATGACTTTTCCAACTTACTTTACACTTATCGGCACATTTTTTTTATTTGTGGCAACCGATCTTCTAATGGATTATTACTGCCATTATCGAGTAGTTAATCCTATTTAAAGTTTTTTGCAATAATTTCAATGTTCTAACAAGACGAGGGGGCCACCCCTTTTTAGAACTTTCCAGGGAGCTGTTGTGGCAAGCAGAAGATTTTTTTTGTTTTTTTTCTTACAACTAATTTTTGATATTATAACTGTCATTGTCAAGTAGGTAGTAATATTACAAGTGTGTTGCGATAATTTCGATGTTCCAACAAGATGGTGGCTCCCTTGTTAGAACTTTCTAGGGTATTTTTCTATTGTAGGTGGTAGAGCCACGCTGAAGCTATTACTGGTTTCAGCATGAATGGGTCGGCTCTCCCGGGGTAGTACCACCCTCTCATAGAAAACCGACGTGAAGTAACAGTGCTTGCATTGTTGCGTTTCGTTCGGTTAGTGAGAGCGCCGAGGACCCACCTCCCCTCCCTTTCCACTTTCCCCTTCCCCTTCCCTTCCTCCTCCCTCCCCCACACAGGCTGGCAACGCACTTGTGACTCCCCTGGTGTTGCAAGTATCTATGGACGGTGGTGATCACTTACATCAGGTGACCCACCTGTTCGTTTGCCTCCTATGATATAAAAAAAAAAAAAAAAAAGTTTTTGCGTTGCGGCATTTTAGCATTTATTCTCCGTGGTATTATTTCCCATTCACGTCACTTGTGCACTATAACCGAACTATATTACGTTTACCAATTACAAAATATAGAGTCAAATAACACAACATTATGAATAAAATATAAAATCCACTACGTGACATTCCAAGACTTCGCCAAAAGCTCTATACTTCTCGTTTTATTTTCGGTAAGTTAACACGTCGACTGCAAGGCGCTTTTCACGAAACTGACATGGGTAGCCATTTTGTTTTAATTGTATTGTGTAACTAAAATGGTTATTTTATTAAATAGTAATAATCAAGAAGTTAGGAAAAAAGTCGAAGCAGTTACAAGGACTGCCGACAGAAGTGAAAACTCAAAACAATTAAATGACTGTGTTCTCTTTTTTAATAAAACATACTGTAAATGCAATATTTAAATTTTATTAATTTCCATATTGAAATTACTAACATTAGTCTTATTTTCACATGCAATGGCACACGCAGCAATAACTATATACATTTGTATAAAGTTTATTAATTAATCAAATAGCACCTGGACGACCGAGCCTAGCTCGGTTCTTTAAAAGACATTTTTAAATTAAAATAAACTGTTAGGTTTGCATCACAAAATTAGCATGTTATATCAAAAAAAAAAAATATTAAAAAAAAAATCTCTCTTTCGGTCTCACTCGGATTCGAACTGGGGTTAGACGGATATTCGAAGCAGCCGATTTCCATTTGAGATATTTTTGTTTTGACATCAGTGGCGAAATTTACCTTTATATTCTAGCTTTTTTTTTTCATTGCCTGAAAACTCAGAAAAAAAAGTTTTCTATGATCGAAATCTAGCTAGATCGATTTATCGTCCCCGAAACCACCTACATACTAAGTTTCACGGAAATCGCTGCCGCCGTGTCCGAGATCCTGAATATATCTTAATATATATATTTCTTGTGTGCGTGTGTATGTGACTGAACTCCTCCTAAACGACTGGACCGATTTTGATGAAATTTTTTGTGCGTGTTCGAGTGGATCCGAGAATGGTTTAGATTCACAATTGGACCCGGTAGGTGGCGCTGCGGTTGACTTTTGGGATTTCTATTTTTTATTATCGAGGCAGGACAACGTCCGCCAGGTCCGCTAGTAACAATATAAAAATATACAAGAATTGTTCGTTTAAAGGTATAGATAGATATGATGGCTTGTGCATACAAAATCTTAATATTACATGTAAACAGGCAACTATACTACGCGTCGCTCGTGACGCAAGCCTCGCAAACAATACGGTCGGTCACGCTTACTATCGTGTCATCACGCGTAATTATATCTGCTGCCAAAAAAACACCGTTCGACGCGCCTAACGCAGTTTTCACTACAAAAATGTTGTTTTTGGAAGAAAGACATGGTACGAATTATCTCGCAGTTAGTTTTGAGGCTCAGTAATTATATTTGATACTGCAATACATAAGGTCATGTAATCCAAACTTGATGTTCTTTTCTCTTTCCTGAAGCCATCGACCTCTATTGACACTGATATATTACAACTTTGCTCGTAGCTATCTGTATAAACATAGCAACTGAAGGAAAGACAACTCGTAGTGGGTTTCCTGGGCAAGTTCACAAGCTACGAGATATATCGTTGTTGGTATTCGATCGTCATTTTCATAAATCCCACTCTATCTCTCTGATACATAAACTACTTTATTGTAATGTTTCATCAAAACGCGTAAAAGTGTAACAAACATCTATCCAATGTCAGAAACTTTCTCGTTAACAATTTTGATAGGATTTTCAAGTGTTTTGTTTTCAGTAACATGAAGTATTTGGGTCATAACAACGTGTACTGCTTTTAATTTATATTTTCATATATTATCCAGATAATAAATTAATACTAATATTATAAAGAGGTAAAGTTTGTGAGTTTGTGACGTTGTAGGGGGTAATCTCAGGAACTACTAAACCGATTTTGAAAATTCTTTTACCAATAGAAAGCCACGTTATTTGTGATTGTCATCGGCTATGTACCATCACGCTAAGACCAACAGGAGCGGAACAACAATGAAAAATGTTTTAAAATCGGGGCTTTTTTTCGTTTTGAGAGCTTCCGCTGCGTCTTATCCCAAAATAACTATTTCACGCGTACGAAGTCGCGGGCAGAAGTTATTAACTAATTATATTATTTATACTAATATTATAAAGAGGTAAAGTTTGTTAGGTTGTAGGGGGTAATGTCTGGGGAGTCGGAGAAAAAATGGTCGAATGAAAACGTTTATTACGAACGCTGCTTTAACCATGAGAGACATATGATTGAGTTCTAGAGAAAAGTTGTAGCCGCCCAACAAAGTGGGCACGGGTCAGCTAGTGTTATATAATTTGTAGAAAACAAAATAGCTTCCATTAGCTATTTTACAAATATTTTACAAAATAGAATCGGGAATATATACTCGAGATTTAATTTAATCCCAATGGACAGACATAAACATAATGAGAAGTGATACGGTACGTCTACCAATTCTATAAGGATGGTTCGGACGAATCCGACGCGCCATCCCTAGGGTAGTGACGTCACACACTCGCGATTTCGCTTCTAAATTCAAATCGCTTATTTGGAAAATGAATAGAATAGTATACTGTACATGGTATTAAAACTTTTTAGAAGACTTTTTTTTGGTTTTTGTTTTACTTTTGGCAACCTATTTTCCAGATCAATACTGCAATTGTCAAGTAGGTAATAGTATTACAAATGTCTTGTAATAACTGCAATGTTCTAGCAAAATGGTGGCGCGCTTGTTAGAATTCTCTAGTGAGTTATCGCGTTGCGGCATTTTAAAATTTATGCTCCGCGGTATTGTTTTCCGTCCGCTTCATTTACGCAAAATTACACAACTGTATTACGTGAAATGCCACCAATATTACAAAATAAAGACTGAGATAACACAAGACAATAAACGTATATCATTACATAGTATAAAACAAAGTCCCCTACCGCGTCTGTCTGTCTGTCTGTTCGCGATAAACTCAAAAACTACTGAACGGATTTTCATGCGGTTTTCACCAGTAGATAAAGTGATTCATGAGGAAGGTTTTGGTATATGGTATAATTTGTCATGATTTTTTTTATAATCAGGGCGGGACAACGTCTGCCGGGCTCGCTAGTTAAATTTATATAAATACACTAAAATGGTCCTATTGTAAAAACATAAGAATGTGTTTTCGAACGCTTTCATTGATAACGTTCGCTAAATCTTATGAGACATAAAAAAGTAATGTAGTATAGAAATGTATATACTTAAAATTCTTACAAAAAGTCCGCAATAGTATATGTCTATCCACTAAAAATAACCCATAATAATTATTTTTATCTAATCAAATATCTTCTATATATAAATAGGCAGTAATGGGGAAACCGTTAAGAACATTTCCCTCTGTTTATCACACGATTTTCTTCATTCTTTTTTTGTTTTGTACTTATTGACAATCTTCAGTGCTGTCAATAAAAATTGTAAAAAGTTTTCTGTTATCTCTATGGTAAATTCGAGCACTCGCGATATTAATTCTGATTCAAAAGATACTATAGTTACGTAGGCATTTAATGTAGACGAAAACTGATCTTTACATCATATCAATCCAATAAATATCTTAGAAGTTATCACAGATTTAGAATTATGCACAAGAAAAACTAATTGTTAGCTTATATGACTTTATGGAACTGTAAATATCAAAGCGGCAAATTAAATCAAATCGAAAATACTTTAATCACTATAGGCTCTTAGAAGGCATTTATGAACGTCAAAACTACCACCGGTTACGAAAACAATCCAGTCATCGAGAACAACCGGCAAAAAACTCAATCTGGTTTATCTTTTTAACATAAATATATTTAAAAAAAATTAGACGTAACAATAGTTTTAGTGGATGCACAGAAAGGAGTCAATTCTAAACATCACCGTCGTTCACATATTGATCAACTCTATAATAAGTTTTTGACAAGAAAACCCGCTCGATATGGCACTTAAAATTACAGTCCGGCAAATCGGTAATATGTTTTGGAACTTTGCTATAAAACCTAACACTGTAATCTAAAAAACTGTTAATGTTTTTACTACGTCGGAAAAATGAGACGAAGACCAAAAAATTTATTTAAATTGCTTAGACACTGTGACCTCACTTTAGTAAATTTCACCCATGTAAAAGCGAGGCGCGTCGCTAGTGAAGTAAAAGAAATACATTTCAAAGCAATCGATCGCATATAAATTATGAGGATGTACCTTGGATTGTCGGTGCTGTCGAATAATGACGTATCCGCTTTCATGAGACGTTGGCAACCCTATTTCGTACAGCTTCGCTTTTCATAAAAGTGGTTTCGCTCGAGGGTCACTCAACCTTCGGGACGCGGTTTACAATCCCCAATTCTTTTCATTTTAAATTTTATTATTAATTTAACAAAAGTTTAACCAAATCATTTTTATTGGAGTTCTTTTTTTATAATTGTTGACTTTTGCATATACTAAAAGTTTTAATTGGGTGATGCTGTAACGATTTTGGGGTTAATGTGTCCGGGGATCAAAATGGAAATGGCTTTTTTTTCTTTGGAAGGGTTAGGCCACTCTAGATATCGAAAAAAATGCCTATTTGTGATTATTTTTAGGAAAAATACAAAATAAATCGAGTTTACCAGAGTTGACGTTTATTGAACAATAGCGGGCCCGGCGGACGTTGTCCCGCCCTTATAATAAAAAAAACCTTGACAAATTATATAACTGAACTTTCTTCATGAATCACTTTATCAATTGGTAAAAAAATTTAGCCGTCACGGGACGCCTGGCAGATGTGAAACACATGTGTAACGTAGTAAACGACTCTATATACACTAAAGGTATGCGAGCTCAGTGCTGCAAGAGAGATTGCGAACAGTCGCTTGCGTATGGCATCGCGTCGCCACGTTTCGCCACGCCAACAATCAGTTTTACTCTCGCTTATAGATGTTTCATATCAAAAATGCATGAAAACCTATTCAGTAGTTTTTAAGTTTATCGCGAACAGACAGACAGTCAGACGTGGCAGAGGCAGAGAGGATGTTTTATAATCTGTAGTAATGTAGTGATATTATTGACGGTAAAATGAAAAATGCAGTTTTAAAATAAACGCGTTTGAAGTTTTAGAGCATGAATAGTCATCAACAATCTTGTAATACGTTTAATCCGTGAAATCTATACCATAGAATCGGCCTTCTAACTCCCTGGAAAATTTTAACAAGAGGGCCACCATCTTGTTAGCACTTTGTAATTATTACAAGACACATGTAGTATTATTACCTACTCGACAATGGCAGTAATAATGTAGAAGATTATTACCAAAAATAAATTTGTTTCACTCCGATGATATTCAAAATTATGTACTGAATAATCGAAATGAACTCTGGCAAGGTTTACAATCGTTACTCATTACGGTAACCGATTCAATTCCGTAATCATGACCGTGCATAACTTTTAATCTTTTTTTTACATGCTTCAACTGTCATCAGCTGTTAACCTTGCCAGTTTTTAACGAGTCATAATAAAATTAATTTACTGAGATGACATACAAATAGGGATGTATCTTGTGTGGGTTTCAGGAGAAGCGAAGTTTTGTTAACCTATCGAGTTATAAGTATAGTGATCTTATTTATAAGTAACAGTCACTCGCGACTTCGTCTGCGTTCGTATGTTTATAAAATATTATATTTACGCGGAACGCTATTTTTTTTTAGAAAATATAATATATATTAGCCTAAGTTACTCCTTAAAACTTAGCTATCTGCCATTAGCTATCACGACAACGAATTAAATCAATATACGTTATCAGCCTGTAAGGGACTGCAGTGCTATGTGCATCTTCGCGAGTAAAGGCATGGGCATAATCATCACGGTAGCCCACAATCAGACGATATTGTTACCAATTCTACTTAGTAAATGTACGGGAATTCCGAAGAACTCGTTGGTAAATGCCGGGGTTCGAACCTACGGACAGCGGATTGATATTACACTGGTGATACCACCAGACCACCACGATTACCACGTAATTAATATATTAAATAATAATATTATATTGAAGAGATTTTCATTAATACTTTTGGAAATCCAGCCAAATTTAATATAGAAATATTGTGTTTTGTTGTTACAAATACTCCTCCACTCAGGCGTACTAAGGACGATAACAGAGAGAAAATTGAAGCCCATTAGATGAAGCTTTGTGGAACTATACGAGGACTGTTAATTGCTAACCGGCAATTTGAGATGTCAGTCTGAGTAATCGCTTACAGTTATACAGCGCGACTCCCGAATTCAGTTGGTTATTAGGAAAGACAAGTACTTATTTCAGTAAAATGTAATGATGCGAAATTGTAAATAACTCTACGCGATTCGTTGATATAAATTATGTTTTGGGTTAAATTAACTATAATTAAACTTTCTATTTCAGTGCCCAATTCGGATCAGTCACAGTGACTCATCTGTTTGGCAAGGTAAGCGATCTGCTCGTATATATCTACCTGCTAAGAAGCTTACTATGTCGATGGATTATAGGATACTTAAGCGTTGCTATTGTTTTTTGGACTACACTATACTTTTTAGGTACAATGCTGTTACTTCGTCATTCTTATTGACTGTATCATCTCATCGGCCTTTAATAGACCCACTGCAGGGCTATAGGGCTATTCTCGAATGAAGGTATGGGCATAATTACCACGACAGCCTATGACGTATCGGCAATTTTAAAGTCCAAGAAATCAACAATTCTACCTTTATTGTTCCCACATACGGTGGTGCTGTAAGAACATTTCTCAGGTTCAGGTTTACTTACAATGTTTTTCTTCACCGTCAGCCGATAATGTTTTTATAATTTGAATTATAATAGCTTATAATTATTAAGATTACAATTTGAATTAGTAAAAGTACGTCAATTCTGAAAAATTCGTTAGTACATACTGGGGTTCGAACTTGCGGACGTGAAATTAACATTCAATCGACTACCACGACCCTACACAAATCTGTAGTAATTTAACAGACTTCATTATTGATTAAGAATATTGTTTACAAAAGACTAAAATGTAGTTATCAAGTAACTCTCAAATGAAGTTAAGCTTCTATTCTTACCATTCCAGTACGAAACTAATTCGCAGTGAAATAAATTATTCAAAGAATCAAATCTTAAATGTATACGATGAGTTGTCCTTACCTATATCTAACTCCGAGGAAGAAAACACTGTACAGTTTAATTGCGTTAAAACAACCAACAAACGAAACTGTACAATTAAAAGTTTACTAATTGTTCGATCATATACAGAGCGAACGTGGAAATAAGTGTTAATTGAAATTCTAGGTTATTGTCTAATTAACGGGCGTAGGCGAGACCCGGTTGAGTCACTAAAGGATCGGAACGAACGAATTATCACTTATTAAACCGTTTAAACTTTGTACCCGAGCAGCGTACCGTTCGGCCCGATGCCACGTGCAACACTGGCCGTCCACGAAGAATGTTACTTCTTATAAACCATCGACAAGGGTGCGCGCGCATAGATAATAAAAGCTAAATGCTAGCTCGCCCCATAAACTGGCCTCATTAGAGAAAGGGCGCGCCATGGTTTGCACTGCACACAAGGTTTTATTGCAGGTGTTTCTGACCCACCCCATTCCACCCCCTATTTGGCGTATCATCTGTTTATTTTTAAGGTCGTGGGTTGTCTTTCACGGTTGTTTTGCGACGGGGCGCGTTCGCTAATAAATGGGGTCGGATTGACAGATTACGTCGCGGCCCGTAATGGTGGCCGCCGCGCCCTGAACATCGAAGACTATATAGGTGGTTGTTCGGGCCATGTTTATCGCCGCGTGAGGGCGCGGTAGGGTGGGGTAAGAGATACAGCACTGATTTATCAAACAAGGAAAAATTACGACGCAAATTGGATGGTCGGTTTTTTTTATCGCCGGCCACCCCTTTTTAGTGGAATTAAAGATGTCTTCGGTCGTTTCACAGAGGTCTGTTTATATTCTGTAAACCCATATATGTAGTATTACATTTTCATGTCAAGAAGGTTTAATACATAAAAGGTGTTCCTACACCAAATATGCAAATATTTTTTCTGTGTTTTGTTACATCGCCAACAAACTTTGTATCGTTTTTTATTACACTATATTCAAAATATGTAATAGACAAAAATGCAAATGGATGTTTATATATATACCACGATCAATTATCACAGAAATTAGTATGCCTATATACCTAATTGATAACGGAGAAAGTTAAAAAATATATCATTTTACTGTAATTCAAAAATTACAATAAATAATAAAAAACGCAAATAAAACCACGAGTACAGCTTGTTACATTTATGGAGGAAGCACTGCCAATGACTGCTACAAGATTTGAATTTGACATTTCAAAACCAGGTATGCTCTCTGGACGCGGGTGACATGGAATAAAAAATTCCAATTCTATACAATTTAATTTAATATTGGAATTTCGTACCATTAATATCATAACAATCGATCAATACGAGTCGACGTAATTCAAATCACTTGATACGGAAACCAAGGTCTCGTCGGTCGCGACGAAAACAATAAAACGATTGTAGTAAACACCAATACGTCATTATTCATAATAATATGTCACCCCATGGAAATGTTGAATGTTTTATTACAGACCGAAAAACAAACGTTCTCAGAAAGGCATTCGAAGAAACTAGACGAAACAATTGGTGCTTATTAATACACTATATACCCTATATATATATATATATACCCTATATATATACTTCAAAAAGGTTTCTCAACTCGGCTGTATTTTTTAAAATGTCTGTTACCCCATAACTTTTTAATTTATAAATCAGTTTGGTAAAATATTTTTATTGAAAAGGAAATATTATGAACGGGGTTACATTTTGATTTCATTAGCGCTGGACCTTGGACCAGGGATCTCCTAAAATTCGAATAAGAAATGTATAACCATTGAGACATTGATAAGTTTCTGACAATGTAAGTCTAAGTTCTACCTGACTATGATCAAAGACGTTGTGGACCATTTTTCTATAGCAATTTTTTTGGTGTCGGTTTTATTTTTTGTTAAAATGTTCTTGTTTGTTTATTGTGCAGTAACTACTATATTATATATAGATATATATATATACAGAGTATCAATTTATAAGTACCTCATGAATCACTAAATAGCTACCAGCGTCAACCTCAATAATATGTCTCGATGTGTGTAAGTAAAAATTTGTAAATTGTTACCTACAAACACCAATTCTTAATTAAAAGAATGTAATGAAAATGACTATAGAATAACTAATGAATACTAAGCCACGGGACGTGAAAAACATTACATGATTCAACCCCCCCGATAGTTTTGTTAAAGATGTCCGCCCTTTAAGACTATGTGCGTCACTGTTCCGCATTTTTTGTCTTCATAAGTTTTAGCAATTGACCACAATCTTACCTCATGTTAATAATAATGTCGCCTAAAATGGTGAACACACTAACCGTAGAGGGGACTGGGTTTGAAGTGCAGCTGTCGGAACACACTAATACGTAGTCCGCGACAGATTTTCAACTAGCCAGGCGGACGAAAAAGTCTTATAACCATCCTATAATTTCGTCACGCTGATTTCCTTCACCGAAAATGCGAGAATTTGTACGTACATCGATCGACGTAATATGTCATAACATACGAACCACTGAGCCAACATCGTTTTAACTCTATCCTCTAAATAACTCCCTGTTAATTTATATGCCCAAAAATATAGATTTAATTAACGACCGGCATAATGTTAATGCGAGAGATAAACACAAATGATCCATCACACGTTTTAGACACAGTAGACGAATAAAAATTTTAGGTAATACCGTTAGGTTCTAAAATAAGGTCCCAAAGCGAATTACCCATTTTCGAGGCAATAAGTTCAAGCACCGGGAGTTTTTGGCTCGATCTTAGTCTACAAGTATCATGTAGTGGATAATCTTGTCATATTTGACTCTATATTATGTAATATTGGTGGTTTTTTTAACGTAATATAGTTCGGTAAATGCGCATAAGTGGATAGGAAATAATACCACGGAGCATGTATTCTGACTTGCAATAAAAATTCCCTGGAAAAATCTAACAAGACGGCCACCATCTTATTAATTCATTGAAATGATCGCGAGAAACTTTTAATATCATTATCTACACGACAATGGCAGTAATAATCTACTAGAAGATTTGTTGTCAAACGTAAAATAAATAAAGTTTTAAAACCTTCAGGATATAAGAGGTGTTAGAGCCACGCTGAAGCTATTACTGATTTCAGCATGAATGGGTCGGCTCGCCCGGGGTAGTACCACCCTCTCGAAGAAAACCGACGTGAAGTAACAGTACTTGCATTGTTGCATTTCGTTCGGTCAGTGAGAGCGCCGGATACTCACCTACCCTCCCCTCGCCTCCCCCCTCCCCCACTCCTCCCTCCTCTAAACACAGGATGGCAACGCACTTGCGACTCTCCTGATGTTGCAAGTGTCTATATAGGGACGGTTGTGATCACTTAACATCAGGTGATCCAACTGTTGGTTTGATACATCCTATCCTCCTATGATATAAAAAAAAACATGAACGCAGTAGTTTACCAGTGATGCGTGTTGAAATAACAGACAGATAGACAGACATTCCCGAAAACGATTGAAATGTATCTTATTACTTATTCCAAGATACTTACAACAATTTTTTTCGCATAACTCTAAAAATTACAGACACGTTAGATTTACATGTTTATTATAGTATGCCTAGAAGGCGCCGGATAACCCACCTCCCCTCTCCCTCGCCCCTTCTCCACTCCCTCTTCCTCAAACACAGGGTGGCAACGCACTTGTGACTCTTCTGTTGTTGCAAATGTCTATGGACGGTGGTGATCACTTAACATTAGGTGAACCCACCTGTTCCTTTGTAACCTATGATATAAAAAAAAATCCTTAAAGCAATGGCTCAGGCTCAGTGTTGGTATACTTGGACAACGCATCAACCGACGTAAGTTCATATTCTGCAATCAGAACTTTCGGTTAAGTAAAACAACGTGATAAAACCAGAACATGGTGACTAAGTGTTTTCTCATACTCACCTGTCTGGGTAACCACCTTCGAGTTAAGAATCTGCCTCCAACCATCTAATCGTGTTGTGATAGTTACACTTAAGAGTCAATATAGTGTTACCATCTTAAACCCTCGGCTGATTTTTTAAGACCCATATCTCGAAATGGCCGATCATGTTTTTATTTATTTCATCACATTAATACTTGAGTCTATCGGAACGAAATTTGTCTATATTAATTAAATTGTAAACATAGTTTAGCAAAAAAAAAGTCTTACAAAAGAAAAAATAATAATACAATTTCCATAAAAAATATACATCATCTGTTATTGCTCAAGTTTTTCAAGTTTGGTAATAAAGCTGGTATTTTTTTTAAACTTATGCTGCCAACACTTTGTTGTCCTGTGTCTCAAAGTCAAGGTAGACTTCGTTTGTATGGAGCTTAAACCTTTACAGTGTTATTACAAAAAAGTTAAATACTTGGTTTAAAAAGGTTTCTAATTAAATGCACCGCGCTCGTCCGAGGCAAGTTCGCATTATCCTTTTTCGCAGGTCTAACCTAATGTAACCAAAGCGAGACAAAAGAGCAAGATGGCGAACATTTAGCGACCGCGGTGCATTTAATTCGAAACATTATTAAAACAAGTATTCAATACGTATTTAACTTTTTTGTAATAACACCGTTATGGTTTTAGACAATCCAAGGTTTTAGCCACATTTAACAACAGATGAGATTCTGATAAGAACCCATAAAATCGTTGTATGAAGAATTCTTTAACTCTGAATATCGAGACATGACGTCATATATTCAGTAGGTTCAGAATGAATAAAAAAATCGAATCATAATTTTAGTCTCAATTTAAATAAGTTTTACATAATATCCCCACTTCTGATTTTTGGTAGTACACTCGAGATAATCTAAAAATTAATTAAGAGCGTCTTAAAATAACTCTGGAAAGGGTTAACCCAATGATAACTTACTAAAGGGTGTAGAATAGTTATCAGAAGAATGATGAAGAAGAAGACTATCTAGAATTCTACCTCAATATCCGACCACAAAAGACAAGTTATAAATAAACTTCCAATATACATGCTTTCCGTTTATATTGTTTCATGGTTGACATTATTTTAAAATCGCATCCGGTCATAATACCCGTCAATAGTATGGTTGCCTAGGTTAGTAGTACTTGTCAATAGTACTGTTACTTGGTCAATAATACGAACTATTTCCTTAGATAAAAATATTCTATTTTCAAATAGGTATTTGAATATATTGTTGTCCATGATGAATGTGAAGCATATCTCAATATACTAAATGGTTTCGATCGATCTCTATTGTTAAATAAACAACGTCATAAGATGTCATTAAATCAACACTTGTACCATACAATACCTGTATCGCTATATTAGTTTTGTATCGGCATAAATTAAAGAGAACAGATGACTCACTTACAGAGAACGACATCATTGATTGTTTTTTTGTTTATTTCTTATTTTTTGCATATAACTTAACAACAATATAGTATTACCAGAATTAAAAATTAGTTTATCATAAAATTACAACTAGTTCCTGAGCGTAACTTCTTTCTCGTGAGAATAGTTATGTTGTTTTATCTGAAATATGTGTTTTATCTGAAATAGCTGTGCACGGAGTCTGAATTCTGAGATGCCACAAAAACTCCCTAGAAACAAAGGGGCCAGCGTCTTGTTAGACCATTCAAATTATCACAAGAAACTTGTATTATTATTACCTACTCGACAATGGCAGTAAAAATATGGAAGTTCGCCAAAACAAAAACAAACTGCTTCTAATACAACTATTAGTATAATAACATGTTATATGGAAATAATAAAAAGTAAAATAAAAAATGTATGATTATTATTGTTAATCCTTACAGCCCTTTTACCAGTGTATTTCGGTGAAGCTGTTAAGGCCTAGCCAGGCCAATAGCGTAGTCAGTTCGAAAAAAAAAACCTTTTACCAGTTTTAAACTATCTGTCTTAAATTCTATCATTACTGGCTAACCCCCGTGAAGAAGCGTAAGAAATAGACTAAAAGGTTATATATGTATTAGTAAAAGTCTCGCCCATATATGTTCAGTCGTTATTGATATTATCCCGGACAAACTTCACACATTTTCCTTTTAATTATATAACAATAGCCTAGCTTTTGCTGTCGGCTTGAGTCGCACAAATGTAGAATTAACCTATCCCTCAGGAAGGGTACTTTTTTCAGGGTGAAACGTACGCTATATCCATAGCAATATGTATTCAGAATCTCATAATGATTGGTTGAGTAGTTAAGCCGTGAGAGCGTAACATACTAGCATTTGTTTTTTTTTTCGAACTGACTACTCTATTGACCTAGCAAGGTCTTAACAGCTTCACCGGTCTACTAAGTCGAGCGCTTAGTGCACTCAGCCGATTTTATTTTGACAACTAGCTCAAGAGTGCACGGTACACCTTGGCTTGGGATGTTGCCTGATTCATGCAATTCGCGAGCTATCTTTTTTATTTTAGCGTGGGAAATCCCTTATGGATACACCACCCTCTCGGGGCAGAGGGTGGGTTATGTCCGACTTGCACGGACTAAAACCCCACGGTGTACGTCTTCCGCTATAGTTGGGGCGGCACGAGATCTCTATAGACTTCAACGCGCCGCCGCCGGGCTCTGTCTTGTTGGGAGACAGCCGTGTACGCACCGGCCGTCTTCTCCGTCTGCCAGACCTGTGCAATAGGAAGATGGGCCCCCGACCCATCTTCCCTGGTCCGGTTACAGTGGGAGGAGGCGGTTAAACTGACGCCTCGTCCTACCCGTCCTCCGTTGGCGGAGACGGCCACTTTGAGGGACTTGCTCACGGACCCTCTCCGCCGCCTCCTTCTGCGAGACGACCTCCTCGCAGAAGGAGGCCATAACAGTCCACACATCCTGGCTATCGAGCATGGCCGCAACTACGCTCGGCAGCGAGAGATCCTGTCCTACCGCCGCAGCCAACGTGCGACGCTGCTCCTCGCACGCAGCACACTCAGATAGAGAGTGCTGTGCGGTGTCCGGGTCAAAGCTGCACTGATGGCATACGGCGATCGGCTCCCTGCATGCTATCCAGTGCAGGTACCAACCGACGCACCCGTGCCCGGTCAGCACCTGCACCAGACGGAACGTCAGGGAGCCCCATCCCCTCTGGTACCATTCCGGCAGGACCGGGCGGACGGCGTCGATCGTGTATTGACCGTAACGCGCATCCTCTAGGTCCCGCCTCCACCTCTCCACCATCTCTTCTCTCGTCACTCTCCTCCTTTCCTCTATTTCTCTGGGAACTAGAGGTTCCCCCAACAGTTTCTTAGCCGTCGTATATTGATATACAGCGGCAAGCACCTCCGCCTCTAGCTTCCAGGGAAGGAAGCCGGCCAGAACCATGGCCGCCGAGGACACCGTTCGGTACCCTCGTATCGCCCTCAACGCCACGGTACGCTGTGCAGCTCGTAGCGCACGGATATTGGTGGCGTTGAGGGCGTCGACCCACAACGGTGCCCCATAGGCGGCCATGGACCTGATGGCCCCCATATAGAGGCGGCGGCAGACGGCACCCGGCCCCCCCCCCCCCCCCCGTGTTGGGGAAATTCGCAACCTATCTTTTTTTTTCTTTTTTTTTTT